>CM031241.1:539994244-540084663 GCA_018340775.1 Taxus wallichiana var. yunnanensis | reverse complement strand
TAACTTATGAATACCGTGCGATCCTAAATTGACATCCCTAGGGTGGGAAAATGATCATAGCCCATACTTAGTAGTGAATTTGACATGAATATTTAAATATTTTAAAGACATTATTAATTTTTCCTTTTAACCAGACTTCTTGATTGGATTGACCAACCTTAAAGACTTACTTCATTTGAGGGTTGTGAGGCTTTAGAAAATTGTTACCACTATGCATTTTTACCTAAATATATTTTTAACATAAATGGATTTTAAAAATCTAAAATTTCTATAAATTATAAACATTAATAATTTTTAAAAATATTATCCATAGAAATGCATTTTTAATGCATGGAAAGGCTCATATTTAATCCATTCTCATAGTATATTTAATATTTAAGCTCGTGTGAATCCAAGAGTATATTAAATGCAAACAAAATGAAATATGTTGCTTCATTAATGAATCAACATTTATCAAGGAAATTAAATATTTATAGGTTTGTTCAAGCATGTCATAAGTTTTGCAAGTTGAAACATATAAAAGCGATGTTTTTTTGTTTTTAATTTGCTTATGTCTTGATCTTTTTTTGCACAATTTTTTTGCGAATATGTTGCTAGTTTTATGAGTAGGAACTCCCATCTTCCTCACTTTATGTGGAGGCGGCTCAAATGCTATACAGGCATCCTCCATCATGTCATGCATTTAGACCATATCACTCGTGAATGAGACCACTATGATGCGGAACTTAGATAAATAAATATTAGAAAGTTTCTCGAAAATTGATGCAGGGCCTTATACATCATGGCCGATTTTCGGTTTGGCATCTTATTACGGTTGATGATGGTCACATCACGGAAACCACAAATGTGGACCTCGTAGAAGGATTCCTCGCTTTGGAATTTGGGGTTTTCGATGTTATCCCTATGGGATTAGGAGAATAAAGCTTCGTGTATTCATTTTCACTGCCTTACCGAAAAGAAACTAAATGCAAATGACACACATGCAAATAAAAATATACAATTAATGTTACTAAGATACATGAAAATATAATATACATAATCAATATGATAAAAAATCGGAATTTCGAGCTAATATCCATCGACAAATTCCAGTATGAATAAATGCAACTGGCTATCGCTTATCAAAATGCACCCTCGCCCAATATCACAACGGCCGTCCGTTGGAAAAAGGGGATGGTTTTGACATTATAGCTGGGAAGTGTATTTAGTGAAAATAACCTTCTCTAAAAATTCTCTTAAACAACAACTTTAAGAACATGCTGCGACACGGTGCCACCACCCGAAGCTATTAATGCGGAATCCTAGGGAAGGCGAGCCCTTGACACACGATGATAGTTGGACATATTGATGTGGCATCTAGAGGCAAGCCCTTGGCTACCTCATCGATTCCTCTCTTGCTGGGAAGACACTTTTCCCCATATGTCTGGGAAGTCGGAGTGAGAAGCATGATATCACACTAATTTTTATAGCTTGACTTACATCATAAAATATAACTAATAAACAATTTTCTATATCTGAAATGGTATGTGCACATCAGCATTATCTACTGAATATAATGAGTATGGAAAAAATAAAACTTACTTTAATGTATTCCATTTTAGCACTGACTAAGATCTTTCGATCATAGTAAAGGGAAGTGCAAACATTTACAAAAGTAATTATATTAGAAAGGAGGTAAAAGCTAGTTGCCTTATTATGTCTATTGAAAGAATAAATTACTAATTCAAGCCAAAATAGTACATGAATAATAAAATTGGAATAATCACAATGATAAATAGATAACGTGAAAATAAAAAACGATAATGCATTCTACTCTCATGTATAATTTTTTAAAGAATAAATACCCGATGCATTTTAGAATAACTTTAAAGGAGTATGAATATTTACATTAATCAAACGACTTACAAAAAATATATTTAAAATTAGGAATATGTTCAGCTATAAAAACAAGTCAATCATCCATAACATATGAGGTGAGATTTAAATTCAAAAATTAAGCTGAGCAGAATAGGTAATAGTATCATAAAACATAAATACTTATATTGATATTTTTTATTGATTTGTATAAACAAAGTAGAAGTATAAATCAATTATGTAACCTACATGTAATAATAAAATCATATTATCGGAATAAGTGTTCTACAAATAGTTTAATAGTTCATTAGAAGGTCCAAACCGGAGTCAATAATAATATATTTGTGTGTCATTCTCTAGTTTGCTTGAAAAAAATTCTTTATGTGAATTTGGGATTTTTGGTATGTGGGAGTAAATGTTAATCACTTTGAATATTAATAAACTAACCAAACCTACGGATATACCCATACCTAATATAAGCATGTTTTAATATAAGAAGATATTATAAAATATAATAAGCTTATAGTGTACAACATTTCAATTGTATTTATTGTAAATTACAACAATAACTTAACTATATGGCATTACTACTAAATAATATTTACTTCCATAGATGAGTTCATCTTATTGAGACACAATCGTGTATGATAAGAAAAAATAAATACTTGAATATTTGGTTGTTGAAAAATGCACTGTTTTTTTCAAAAAAATTGAAAAACAATTCCCTATCAAGTATATGAAATGTCATCCCCGGGATCAGCATATGATAAACATACTAAATCAACTAACATCAAAAATTGCCATACTAAAGCGGATAAGCGTTAAAATTTGGAATCTACATCATGATAAAAAAATTTGGGGGCGGCTCGGCGAAGAGCACATTTTATGAATTTAAGATCACCCATTAATTATTAAGATGGTTGTTCAATTAATTTATAGTTAATAATCACATGATTATCTTACCTTTTATTAAACTGGGAGAGTTATGTTTTAATATTGTTTTATAGAGTGCATTAATAAATAATGTGGGCTTCACTTTATTGGTATGTTATGTTGAATGACACTTCCAAATTAATATTGACCTCTCACAAAATAAAACACCTCCTCTTTATTGAATAACCTAAATAAAATTGAACTAATTGTAAGTCAAATATAAGAACCTTACTAAGTAGTCTTTCTAGTTAGTTATATATTGTTGGATGATATTTATATCTTACATTAACTAATAGCACTTGGCTTTACTTTGCAAGGACACTCTAGGAGAGCACACTTTCTCAAGATAAGAACCACCATTAATTAATAATATGGCCCTCCAATTGAATTTTAGTTAGGACTAACCTAAATAAAGATGGTCTAATTATACATCAAATGTTGGGAATAGAAATGGACTAATTGTAAGTCAAATGTGGGAACCAATAGTAAGTCAAATATGGGAACCTTAATCAATAGGCCTTCCAATTAATTTCTAGCTAGTTATCACTACCTTACCTTTTACAATTGTTGGGGAACTATATTATTAGATTGTTTTAATTTGTGCATTCCCTAACTAATTCTAAATCAAAAAGTGGGCTTCATCAATTGGCCCTTCAATTAATTCTTAATTGATTATCACATTATCATCTTACCTTTTATTACTAATAGGAATTATATGGTTAGGTTGGTTTTAGGTCATATCTTACATTAATTAATAACATCTAGTTTCACTTTAGGGGACACTCTACCAAGAGCACACATTCTTGAGTTAAGAACTGTGATTAATTTATAAGATGGTCCTTTAATAAGTTTTAGTTAATACTCACATAATTATCTTGACTTCTATTAAAATTTGGAAGTAATACTTTTAGATTGTTTTATATTTTATTGTTATTTTCACGAGATGAAAATAGTTTCCAATGACCTATTTCTCAGGTTATTCTTATATAAAGAGAAAAGACACATTTAATAGTTATTTATATAGAGAGTATGGGACATTATCATCTACACCTTAACTTAAAAATTAGTATCCATCAATACTTACAAATGAAAACATCTCCTCTTTCTAGAATAACTTAAATAGAGATGGTCTAATTTTGAGTCAAATATAGGGACCTTAATTAGTAGGTCTTCCAATTAATCTCTAGTTAGTCATCCCTATATTAACTTTTAGTATGCCTATGAAACTATATTATTAGGTTGTTTTTAGGTCATGCGTTAAATAATAGCAGCACGTCACTTTGGTGGCCATAGAACCGAGAGTATAATCTATTGTACTAATATTTTCATTAGATAATAGTTATTGACACAAAGTGTAGGGTTTCTAGTGAACCTATCTCTCACTCGTCTATATAAAAAGAAAGTTATCCTCTCCACATCTAAATGTCAAGGTTTCCAATGACCTATCTCTCAAGTTATCTATAGAAAATTATATTTTTCTTATTATGTTGAATAACACTTCTAAATTAGCATTGTCACACAAAAGAAAACCCCTCTCTTTTGGAGAAAGTTAAAAAGATAAGGACAACTACTTGTCCTTAAAATACCTAAAATACGAGGTTGATGGCTCCTAAATTAACCTAAATAGAGATGGACTAATTCTAAGCACTCCAATTAATTTCTATTCAATATCATATAAAGAGTAGGGTATGTTTTCATTTTACCTTTTATTATTACTAACGATGAATCATAATGTTAGATTGTTACTATGTGCATTAATTAGTAACAAGTGGGCACCCAACACTATAGCATATAAAGAGTAAGGTCATACATCTAAATAGTAAACTATGTTTCCTATACACATCTAAATGTTAGGGTTTCCAAATCTACACAATATATTGAATAACACCTCAAAAATAGTATATATTGCATATGTTGGCGTCATTTTAGTATACAAATAAAAACTATATTCAGTTGCATGATAAAGGTTTCCGAACATAAATAACAAGTAGTAGTGATTGATTTTGTAGCTAAGTTGCTTTCAACAACAATGATAACTCTACTACATATATGATGTAGAAAGTCCTATTTAAATCTATTAATGCAGTAATATGTTATTGCTACCTTTGAGGCATTCTTTCAAATAGTAAATACCTAATATATGCATGTTTAATATAAGAAGATATTATAAAATATAAGAAGATTATAGTGTACAACATTTGAAATGTACATGTTGTAAATAACATCAATTATTTAACCGTATGACATTACTACTAAATAATATTTACTCCCATAAATGAGTTCGTCTTACGATAAGAAAGAAGAAATACTTGAAAATTTTGTTGTTGAAAAACACAGTGTGTTTTTCAACATTTTCAAAACAAAGCTTATATAATTTTAATGTTTTTGTTCTTTATTACCTTTCATTATATAATTATCTATGTTTCCTTTCGTTATATAATTATATAATTAGCTACTCCATGAAAACAATAAGATCTTGTAGAGAAGATGAAATTACTCCCATGGCATCTCAAGAAAAAATCAACATTAAAAGCTATTCCAAGCAACATTAAATGTATATCTCCTATTTGTGGTTGTTCAGAGTTTATTTAGAGGAATTTGATCAAGATTACATAAGAGGGGAGGGGAAGGATGTGCATTAATACACACTCATCTCACATAAACAAATCATTCTATTAATAAGAGGGGAACTTCTATTTTGGCATCACAACATTGGGATAAGTATACAAAATCATTCTATTAATAAGAGGGCAACTGAATCATTCGGCCATTTGTGGATCATATTAATATAATTTCATTTTTTATTGTTTTAAATGGCTTCAAATTATAATGCCATGCACCCTATTCTTGATTATATCTCTAAGAGCATAAATAATAGGTTTGGTATGTTACTAGGACTGCAATACAGGAAGTTATGCTCTCTGCTGTCATAGAGACTGAAAATTTCCTAGCTTAGTGGGAAAAACAGTGATAGGGCATTTCTTCAAATCCACAAGACTTGACTTTGAATATCTTTGCAGTGGTCTGGGTCACATAAAATGAGGAAGGGATTTATTTGAAGTCTGTGATAATGTAGATAACAAGTTCTTTTGGGATTCGGCCATCCAACACACAGGGGATCGTATACAGTGATGTCATTATATGCCTACGATGCACATGAAGGAAATAGGAAATTGAATTTCATTGAAGTGGCATCGAATGCCATTGAATGGGTACAATCTCTTGGCATTCTGTCAAACATGCCAAGAATAAATTCATCAATAGATTCATTCTGTCAAACATTGATGTTTTTAACAGTATATGTTTAAAGATTGTACCTATTTTAACAGTATATGTTAAAAACCATATTGGTTTAGGGACATTCTGTCAAACATTTCATTGAGACACCGAGACCGTGAAGGTATTGTGAGATCAATGTGAGAATAAAGACAATCAGGGAGCAGGGATGTGAGATCCGACAGGACCAAGTTGCATGAAACCGGTAAAAAAGATACTACCCTATTCAAAGATCTCACCATATTCAAGCATATTCAAGCCATAGATGGATACCCATATTCTCATAAATGGACGATAAACAAACATTTACCAATGACACACGATGGCACACAAATAGACAAATTCAAGCAAAATGGATAAAAATTGTTGAGGTGCAACACAAAAGTAAAAATACACAGAAAATTATCATAGTACTTACTATAGAATAGTGATAAAAGGTATTTCACCTCCTCCTCTGCAATCCATTTGAATCTGAATCCTCCTCGTTCCTCCTCCCTGAATGCAGGTTATATCAAAGTATTTTTACAAATGAAGGTTTTTCCCTTCTTACCCATGACTCCCACTTACCCGTGAATGGCGAATATTATGTCACACCCATGAATGATGAAGAATATTGTGTTGTGTGAGGATGAACATGATGGGAAGGGCAGATTACCACGCAGAGTTGTGATTACGGGACTTAGTGCATGATGGTTTTGGTAATAGGCAGTGTGGGGACGGTGGTTTTGTCATTACCATCGGGCACGTTTTCTAATAATTCAAATTTCTAAACCTCCACATCACCTCACTATCCCTGCGGGTTCTTGCCAATGTGAAGGGTGCTTTCCGGTCGTTGGGCAATGTGACACTAACTTTCCGAAGACAACGATGGGGGATGGGTCATTCGGGCACAACATCCTAGCTTCACATACATGGATGCAAATTAAGTGGAGGGTAGCCATTGGCGGTTTAAGGCGGTAAATTACCTCCTGAAGCATTATTAATGCAAGCTTCAATGGCTGTAATACGAATGATTCACAGAAGATTTGGCGGCTCTTGACTTGACGACAAAATAATTTCCAGCGCTGATAGAACCTTGCATGAGCGTCCTTTCCCTGCCACCTCATCCATAAAAGAATGGTCATAATGCATGTGTTTATGGGTGGCACACCATACATAGGTGCAAATTAAGTGGAGGGTAGCCGCTTCTAGGTTGGCCTCTACCATGCAGTGCATGCATTTTCATGCTATCATTTTTTTAATATGCTTGCTTTTATTTTGTAGAAAGAATAATGGTTGGTTTGATATAGATGGTTAAGGTAGTGGTTGGTGGTGCTTTTATTTTCCTAAAATTAAGGTGTATTCCTTTTTACTCGTGGAGTGATTGTCTTTTAATAAGAAAAAACAATATAGTGATTATGTAAGTTTTTTTTGGTTTTCAAAAATAGTTATGTATAAAATGTGTATTAAAAATCAATCAATGAAGATACTAAAGTGTGTGCCATATTTTAAATAATTATAGATATTAATTTTTTTAATTTATAGTTGGTCTAAATTAAGACTTTAATGGCGCATATTTTATAGTAAAAGATGAAAGGTAAATCAAATCAATTAAGATATAGATTTATATAAGGAAAATTGAATTATAGAAATAATTTAAATTTAGACTTATAAAATCAATAGGACTTGTTTGTGATTTGATATATACATCAAATCGGGTTTGAAATAAATATAGTGTAAATTAGTTCCCAATACAAGATTATAAAATAAAAATAAGTGAAAAGAATCATCATATTAGACATCATTTTAAATCTTGTTGTTTTCGGTATACAAATTTATTTTGTGAGAACGGGCTTTGCAACAATTTGAGAGCTTTACTTATCAAAATTTGTGCGATCAAATCTTAGCATTTTGCAAAATTCATGGGGATTCGACTACGAGTTTTCTCTCATCAGCTTTGCATGGAGATAGAGCACTACATTCCTAGAGACCAATGCACTTGCACACTTTGCAACAATGAACCTGAATCAGAGGAGCACTTTATATTTCGTTGTCCTGTGTACTATGAGATCCGTGGCAGGTACTATTGTCTCTTTCGAGAAACTCAAGGCTCATTACGTGCCCTTATTCATTATGATGACCAGAGGTGTGTAGCTTTATTTATCAGGGAGATGACCCAACATAGATATGGCCTCCTCAAACATCATCATGGCAGCCTTGGGTTCTAGAATATTGGTGCATTCCTTCAGCCTTCTACACAACACCAGAGGCATAAGCGGGCACATGACTTCACACATCAGTCACGATCTACTAGGCGTAGAACCTCTTAAGCATGGCACTTGTTGCATTCTGTGTCTTTCTGCTTTGCTTCTTGTATTTTGTTTTGTATTTGTTTTTTTTTTCCTTCGTGCATCGTCTTGTTCTCTTTGCCCCTCTTGTAGTCCCTTTAACCTTTTTGGTTACTTCTGGACATTAATTTTTAAATTAAATTAAATTAAATATTCATTCCTTAACTTGTAGAAAATCATAATAATACCCACCTCAAACTTCACTATTAAATATAATTGAAAGAAAGAAGTGACCTTTTTCTTTTATTAACTCATCGAAGACCGTCTAGATTCATGGTAATAGTGGGAGTGTTTTCCAATTCCAACACAACATTTCTCACATGCCTTTTCCAACATTTTAAAAAGTTTGAGGAAATCATTCTAATTTGATTATGTATTACATGTTGTCCATTTCTTGTCAACATTTTGAAACATGGGAATGCCATGGCCACCTCAAATATTTTTCTTCATCATTTAAACAATCTAAATATCTTAGCATCAACATGGATGCACAAAAAGGAAACCAAATTTAAAGGATGCTAAAAATAAATATACACATGTAGGGAGAAAGGTGGATTTGAAAGAGAGGAAAGATTGTAATGTGACGAGTGATTCAATTTTTTTATGATTGACTTGAGAGAATTGATGGAAGATATTAGGAAAGTAGACAACTCGGATATGCCACTACAATGTATTAATCATCATTACTCCTTCCCTTGCTACCTTGCATTCATTTTCCCTTTTAACCTTGTATTAATCATCATTGCTACATGGGTCAACATTGAAAGATGTGACAACTTATAATAGTTGTTATACGCAACTATTGTTATCTAATGTTGCTCAACTATGGTGTGCAAAAATACTAACTCCCATTATACCCTAGTCACATGCACAATTTAGCACAATTTTCATTGTGCTCTCTGTATCTCAAGCATATACCATAATGCGCATAAGTACACATATGCTTGCATGCATAGAAAACCATTATGCTATAATTATTATATAATTGATCCACTTTGCAAAAATGCCTTGTCACAATGCCATGAAATTTTGAAACATTTTTAAAAATGGTTATGTGTATCCTTCAAGTTGCATTAGGTTGGTCAGCCGGTGGTTCTTATGAGAGAGTTTGAACATTAGTATGATTATATCACATATCACACATGTTTTCATACCCTTTGTATGTTTTTGTTTGCATCCTTCATAATTATCTTTATTATCTTTGTACAAATTGACATCATCTTGCTATATCCTTATGGCCACTCATACACCTAATTTTAACATGCTCACACCTTCATCATTAGCTTCCTTAGCACTCTAGAGCTTCTTCGATAGTCTTACTTACTTCTTTGACCTTCACATGCCTAGAAATCCATTTCCAAATGACATAGACCATGGTTGATGGCATTTGCATAGTGATTTCCTTATCGCTGACAACATTGACCATGCTTGATGCCATCAAACTAGTATTTTGTCATAACTAACTAAGGCAACCATGATCGATACCATCAGCCTAGATCATAATACTAATGCATTTATTAGGCTATTTATATTAGGTTGTTGATCTTCAAATTTCCAACATCACTTCCATCACACATTCAATCTACTAGTGCTCGCTAAGTCTGCTCTAAACAATTAAAATGTCTGAAGTTAGCCTTATTTGTCTTATTTGGAGTTCACACTTTGAGCATTGGGTGCTTAGGATCTACAAGCATATGATTTGCACTTTCCATGGTCTACCAATCCTTTGGAGTCGTTGAAGTCTAGATAGAGAAGGGTCTTCCCAAGTCTTCTTCTTTTATTTTTGATCCTCCACATTACTCTCTCATAAGGTGCTACAGACTACGGGAAAATGCGCCAATAGTGTGTTCATACAAGTATTTCTAACCTCTCTTGTTCCTTTACTTTCATTTTAGACTTCTATGCTATAGATGTGATCAAACATACATTGGGATATGGTACCATATTTATTTGTATTCCATTATTTATATATTGATTCTTACATATCTATTCTTATCTTTATGACCCCTTACTGATCCATACACATGACCCTTGATTTTTCTTGGCAATCTCTTGGACCTTAATTGTCATCCTTGCGACTCTTTCCAAATAAGCTCTTAAAACCTTTAATCTCATTACAATCCTATTAAAATCTTATTATTCTCATCTTACTGATCGGGAGCTAGCTAGATGCCACCACTCCTATTATAGGTCTAGGATTTGAAATCCTATACCTCCTATAAAGTGTGGGGTAACACCTTTCTAATTCTATGTGTACATTAACTTACAATCTAAAGTGTGCATGTTTAACTTTGGCCCCTTTGGTTATCCTAAACTAGAATACTCCCATCATAAAGAGATAAGAGAATTGCTATGGTACCACACTTTATTTACATACAAAATACTACATAAATAAACAAAAAACAATTTAACCACGAAAATTCACATAACTGAATAACACCTAATATAACAAATCAACCCTCTTTAAAACATAATGAATAGTGAATATTTATAAGTCCTCCTCCTCCTCCTCCTAATGTGCATACAACACGAGTTGTGAAGCAAATTACATGTTAAGAGATAATGACATACCGAACAAGAGTGGCAAGGTGACTAGTCCTGCCGAAGTTGAAATGAAAGGTAATTTTTACCTAGAAGACAACCTTATTACATTTATAAAACTACTTAACAGATTCCTTAGGAATTTTTAGACCAATAGCATAGGTTGTTTGGTATTTGGTGAGCATGAATTTCCAAGTTATGATTGAGAGGAGCATTAGCGGCCATTACAACTGCACCAGTAATAATTATTTCTCCATCCATTACTTCAACTTGATTTTTCTAGACCTCAAACTCTACGCTTCTTTCATGTTTCTTCCTCTTCTTCTCGCAGTTTCATCAGCCATTCCATTGATATACCAAAGGGCCAAAATTGCACCCACGTATAAGACACAAGAGGAATAATAATATAATAATAATAATGGTTTTACAGTCCACGATGCCAGGCGGCTTGTTTTGGGTCTACAAGCGGCTTACAACATATGGGACTACCTTGTACTCACATGCGGGAGGCAACTAACTTTGCTACAAACAAGGCGTACATACCCTACCCCCTGCAGGATTTGAACTTGTGACCTCTATTTCAAGAGCACATGTTCTTCACCATTAGGCCAACTCAGGTGTACTAAATCGAACAATTTTAACCAAATCGAACAATATATTTTGTTCAAAAACTAAATTCGGTATTGATAATGTTTTAGCCAAGTTTTAAACTTTGTTTGAATAGAATTTAAACAAAGTATAAGATTCAAGAAGAAAGAAAGTGTGTACTAAAGAATTAAGATTGACAATTTTAAGCCTATCCAACAACTATATCTGTTGTTGAAAAACTAAACTCGATTTTGGAAAGTTTAATATTCTGTTTAAACATAATTTGTAAGGATTAATGTCAATTTCATATGTTTTTACCGAAAATTACAGGGATAAAATCAAATCTATAATGTTGATGGCGATGATGAGGTCTCCCTTAAGACATACTATGTGCATCAAAGGGATATTTTTGTTTGCAACTTTTGTAGTAGTATTATAGTAAAAGGGATTCTAAGATTAAGAGGAGGGAGTATAATATTTAGAAGCCTATACGTGCATTTCTATAAATGATTTTAGGGAGGGATTTTATTGGTGCAATCAAGTAGGGATTTTATTTAGAAGCCTATACATGCATATTCACATTTGAAACAATACTGCCCCTGTTCTGTTTAAAAATTGCAGCAAACATGGTTCTTTTGGACTAGGCTGAAAAATGTAGACTTTGAAATAGTGCATGTGGATATAAAGAAAAAGATTAACCTTCTTTTCTCTGATCTTCCATTTTTTTCTGTAATCTCTGCTAGAATTTTTCTCTTGATAGAGAGGTGTGTGAATAGTGAGGGAAAAACTGTTGGAAGAAATGAAAAGGAGCCAGATTTATCTAGAAAGCAAGCATTGATTATTTCATTAACAATGCTTAACAGATTCATTAAATTCACTGGCACTGTCAGAACATATTTTTACACCTGTTTTTTTTTTTTTTATTAAATTTATCCCAGAAATTCCAAAAATTGTACTGCAATAAGATATAGGTAAATCACTTAGCAAATTGCATAGATGGATGCTTCGCTTCTTTTTAAAACTAACATTCTTAAAGTCACCCCATGTGCATACCTAACCGGTCCCATATATTTTGTTAAAAATTGTCTGTGAGCATCCCTTGTATACAATCTCTCTTCCACCACACTGTCAAATGCATAGCCAAAGAGGTCTCCAATAAGGATTTTAGTGTTTGTTTGTTCAGATACACAATGGTTGTGAAGCTACATGGACCACCCCATGCATCCTGCTGCAGAAGGGTGCTTGCATGTTTCTTAGAGAAAAATATCGACTTTGAAATAGTGTATGTGGATTTATCAGAAACGAGAGCAGAAAAAGCCAGAGTTTCTATCCTTACAGGTGAACTTATCTTCAAATATTGCCGAACTTTTGGATTTTATAAACACTGGAGAGAGATCTTAATGGTGATTCCTGTTGATTATGATTTTATGCATGATGCAGCCGTTTGGAAAAGTTCCAGCAGTCCAGGATGGAGATCTTACTCTGTTTGGTAATCATATTCATTATCAGTTTTTATGCTGTATTCATTATATGTGTAGTCCTGATTTGGGCAGTGTAGATTAGCACTTTCCAGGTAATATACTCATTTTATATGTGGATTTGATTTGTGTAGTGTAGTTTATCACTTTCTATGTTGTATTCATAATATGTGTAGCCCTTATTTGGGTAGTGTAGATTATCTCTTTTCATGTAATATATTTATTCTATCTATGAAGATCTGATTTGTGTACTGTAGTTTATCACTTTCTGTGTTGTATTCATTATATGTGTAACTCTGATTTGGGTAGTGTAGATTATCACTTTCCGGGTAATATATTTATTGTATATATGTAGCCTTGATTTGATTTGTGTAGTGTACTTTATCACTTTATGTGTTGTATTCATTATGTGTAGCCCTGATCTGAGTAGTATAGATTACTATTTTCTATGTGAGGTATTTATTGTATATATATAGCCCTGAATTGAAAATTTGAATAGAATATTATCACATTCTATTTCTTATTATTCATGTGCCTGATTTCTTTACTGCAAATTATCACTTTTTCTGTCTTGTATTAGATCATCAGTTTCATGTGTTGTATTCATCACAATGTTGTAGCCTTGATTTGGGTAGTGTGGATTATCACACTTTATCTATTATACTCATGTTATATATATAGATCTGATTTTGGTAGTGTAAATTTGGCGCATTCATTCTATGTATGTAGACCTGATTTGGATAGTGTAGATTATAATTTTACTTTTTGCATTGATTATGTGCAGAGTCAAGGGCTATCATAAGGTATTATGCCAAGAAATATGCAGAACAGGGGACTTGTCTCCTGGGAAGGACTTTGGAAGAGAATGCATTGATTGATCAATGGTTTGAAGTGGAAGGGCAGAACTTCAATCCTCATGCTTATGGATTGGTTTATCAGTTGATCTTGGGTCCAAAATATGGTGTTGCTCAGGACAAGGGAATCATTGAGACCAGTGCAGAAAATTTGGGCAAAGTACTGGATGTGTATGAAGAGAGGCTGTCAAAGAGCAAGTACTTGGCAGGGGAGTTTTACAGCCTTGCTGATCTCTCACATCTTCCATTTACTGAGTACATAGTGAACGCTACTGATAAGGGATATCTGATCAAGGATAGGAAACATGTGAATGCATGGTGGGAAGATATTTCTTCCAGGCCTGCATGGAAGAAGGTAATGGCTATGGGCTAAAGAGGATTGCTTCATGTTGCTAGCCTCTTTAGTATTGCTGCTTAGTATTATCTTGCTTGCTGGCCCTTTGTTTTGGCTGTTTAAGTACATCTTATTTTAACAATATGTTGTTGAATTAGTAGTTGGTGAAATATGAAGTGTTTGGTACACCTCTTATCTAATATTAGTAGGCCTCTTACCTAATATATATTTTAATTAACAATTGTATAGGAGTTGAAAATTACGCCGGAGAGAATCGTTGAAAAAAATCTGCTAGAAAAACATTATCAAATTTTGAGACTTTCTAACAAAATTACGTTAAATTAGGTGCCTACTTACAAATTAGTGTATTCTATTTTAAAAAGTATTTGGTAGGCCTCTTATCTGATATTTTTTTATTAGTTTATACTATTTTAAAATAGGAAATGTTTGATAGGTCTTAATATGTTTTTATTAATCTATATTAAAATAAGAAGTGTTTGGTAGGTATTTTTATTAATATTTTTATTACTATTTTAAAATATGAAATGTTTCATAGCCTCGCCTCCCATCTAAATATGTTTTCCGATTGTCTATACTATTTTAAATTTGAAGTAAATAGAAATAGAAAATATTAGTATTTAATTTTCCAGTTTTTTTCTTTAAAATATTCTCCTGGTATATAAACTATTTAAGAATTATTGCTATTGAATAGTTGTAAATTGGTTTTAGAATCAGTGATTTGATTTCAAATTGTTTGTACAGATTTATAAAAATGTTCTGTTTCATAAATAATATGTGTTTCCTTTTTTTCATCGAATCAAAAATATTAATCTCATATTCATTCGTTGATTTAGTTTGCAGTAATATGTAGATATCAATATAGAAAAAAAAATGACTAAATTTATCTAAATTGAATGTTTCAGGTCGTATTTACTACAGTCTAAATATATTAGTGGAATTATAAGATTATAATATGAATCTTTATTAGAGGTCAAAATGGCATTGAGGATTGAAAAATATAATGTACACTATGGAGTTCGAGATCAACTTCATCAAATCTAAAATAGGACAAAAAAATTAGAATGACATTCATTTAAGTTGTTTTCACATCTCCACGAGTCTTACATGTCATGAAATTTTGGAAAAAAAAAAGAAGCTGTGTGATTTTTATTACTATTATGGAAAATGATTGTTTGATATTCACTCTTCTATATAAATAACCACTAATATTTGCACTTAGTTTATAAAACAAGATGTTCTATATAGTTTTTTAGGTGAAATAATAAAGTTATATTACCTAAAATTAAATATTATAGACTAATCATAAAAAAAAACTGACCATTCGCGTTTAAGGAGTCAAGTGAGAAACAAAGTGGATGTGCACACGAGTAGCAAGTAGAACAATAGAACATTACATAACTTTATTTTAAAAAAAAATTGTACTTCTCTTCTCTTATTAACTCAACTACATAGATATTACAATATCAGTCCTTAAGCAGATGTGACTCACTTCTATAGACTTAAAAATTGTGCACACTCATAGAAGCCTCTCCTTATGAGCTACTCTAATAGTCCCTCATAGTACTTCTTGTTGTGATCTGATAGCTTACAATCGTTTTATATTTTTCTTTAGCGTAAGATAGAACTAACCATTTATGAGAGAAGTTTGTTATGTAATTAATAGTCTAACTTTGAGAGTGTTGTCCTAAGGAAACACTTTAGCTTATATGTGCGATATGTGGCAACTCCCTTCCTTATAAGTAATGGTGCTCGGATTGTTAGAGGCATTATCATTTGGCCTTGCGTGGACATATGGCAATGTTCAAACATAACGGATGTGTAAATACACCCTAAATCAATTCTAGATGTTATGTTATAGCACAACAATAACAAGGATGTAAGGGTTTGCAACATGTAGACTATTTTGGTCAATTAACTTCCAATATTAACCATTCACAATTATAATAATTCATTTAAACTTGTAATGATGAATAAATGAAATATAACTTATCATATACAAAACATGGAAGAGAACTATAGTTGTAGAAGTCATAATAAAAAGAGGATATAAATGTTCAGGATATTGAAAAATGAATATCAAAGATTGGAAATGCTTTAGTGCGAGTTCTGGAACTGAAAATTGAATAGGGGCAAGATTGTAAAACTAATGTACAATCTAGACCTGATTTGTATGCTCATGATTTAGAACTATACGGTCTTGGACCCTTTGACAGTCTATAACTTAAACTTCCTGTAAGTGCCAACCTAATTGAATAGAATAAAAAAATATGGAATTCATAATTTAATATAATAAAATGAAGCTTCTTTTTAAAAAAATAAATGTGAGTTGATTTCTTTGGCGTTGGAGTGGAGATGTTTGTTGGCGTGTGGGGAGGGGTTGCGTCTGACAGGTGTTGAGTAATGGAGTTGGTTGGTATAGGCTGCCCATCAAGCACATGGGCATCCTAATCAATTTTCAGACCTCTCACCTCCCTTCCTAAGCAGCCATTCAGACCTTTCATTTCCCTGACATAAAAATAGTTTGATTTTATTTGAGATCCGGAGGCATGGACCACGTAGAAACCCAAGGAAACGTTGTAAATTTAGTAGTTTGGATAATTATAATGATACAAAATGCAGGGGGCATGGGTTTCCTCACGGACAGTTACATTGTTTCACGTATGCAACAAATAGATCTCCAACCTGATCCGTTTACTTTGCCACGCACTCCCAGCCAGTGTCAATATGTGAGCCTTGGAATAGGGTATAAACGTCCATCGAAGCAAAAATATATAGGAATTTTGTTAGATGTTGTAGTTGCAAGTGCTCTCATAGGTACGTATGCAAAATGTGGAAGCATATCCAGGCACGTGAACTGCGTGACAAAATATCTCAAAAAAATGGAGTCCCGTAGAATTCCTTAATTGCAGGATATGCATGGTTTCGATTAAGGAAGCAGTCGGCGTTCAAGTTTCAGCTCTACTATAAGCATGACAGATTATCTACAGACGTTCAAAGAACCAGGCTATTCATTTGTTGGCATGCACTATATTTTGATTGTTGCAAGGGTTCAACGGTAACTATGGAAATGTTTGGGGAACTTGAGTTCAAACATGCTAGCTTATGGTGTATCTGATGGAAGATTAGTAGTTACAGAGTCCTAGATCCACCCTCTTTATTGCACCAGCTAGAAGGGCATTCAAAGGATGTTACAGTGGGGATGCTGGCCCAAAATATAATGATTATTTTCGATTATGAAATAGAGAAATAATATATATACTTGAAGACTAGAGTACCTATGTCACAAGGATATGCACAAAATGGGTTTGTTAAAAAGGCCTTCGAAACCTTGAATCAAATGCCATTGGAAGGTGTAAAGCGAGACTCCAAAACCTTGGCCAACACACTCCCTTTCTGTGTGAAAATGGGAGCTTCAAGGCAAGGGTGTTTGGTAAGGCACTTCACTACCATTCGATTAGATGCCTCGAAGAGACGTAATCTCATGGTTTGTGTTGGTGGCAAGACGCGCCCAAAGTGGAGTTTTGAAAAGAAATGGGAATCTGGAAATCAAAGTGCATCTAGCAAGTGTATCACCAAACTCAATGGTGGCGAACACTAATATTTTCTGGCATGGTTCATCTCTCCATATCTTTCATAATTCTTGTTCTTTAGTTTTCATTTGCAACAAAATAAATCTAAAACTTTGGAATATCTCACATTTGATTATTTTTATATAAACTTGTTTTGCAAAATAATAAAATGAAATATGGCACTTAGGTAACCCAAATAACACTTGGTAGCTAAGCATAAACTTAAACCCCTCCTTCGAGACACAATTTGGAAAACTTCGTAACCAAACTATTAGCGTGAAACAACAAAACTCCTCCTTATGTTTTACATTACTGACTTGTAGTTTGATCGTCATTCGTGGCTACAACCACAACCTTCTACACTGCTAGACCAGTGTCAAACTTAGGTGTTCGTGTCCATTGGTATTGGCGAGAACTAGAAGAGTCGCCAACTAAAACAACCCTTTCCATCTACCTTGCAAAGTTAGAAAATGCAATTTTGAGAGACTTGCAACAACACTCTAAACCCCTAAAGGATATGTCAATTTCAGTATGGAACACAAATGGTCAAACAAGGTCGATCTATTGCTTGATGTAACTCCTCTAGGAGCCCTCGTGCTCTATTTTGCACTTTTAGGAAGTTGCCAAAATTGAAAAGTTGGCTTTCGTTTTAAACCCTTTGTTTCAAACCACGAGCAACGAAATGTCTTTCTGCACTTATCAAACATCTAGTATATTTAGTATAAAATTGTTTGTAACCTCTAATTTGTGGAAAAACACTCTTTTGCATAGTTTGAAAAGGGAATTTTGTAGGCCTCGAGTCATTGTTTGCCTAGGTCATACTTTCTCAATGCAACCGGTGGCTCCAAAAAAATCGTTGCCATTTTACTGACCTTTTTGCAGTTCTCAATCCTGCCGACTTTGTTGAATTATCCATATATAGGAGGACTTGTAAGAAATTTCTCATTGCACATTTGTCCATCGAACGTTAGCTTTATACATGGCTTTACGAGCTCTTTGAGTTAACTTTTGATTCTTTGCACTAGGTCGGGATTATGACCAATGGCCTCATAAAACTAACTGTCGATCGTAAAAGCTCGCTCATTTAGTTCTAAATTCCATTAGTTCTTGTGAATTATTGGTGTATAGGATGATACATAGAAATTTACCCATGGTGTGTTTGTTCATCAGATGACAACATTTAAAAGTGGTTTTTAGCCTCTGAGCCTTAATTGAATGTTTTTGCAACTAGCAGGAAAACGTAAAAAGAAAGTTGTAGGACCTCTAGTGGGTAACCAAACCATCGTGGAAACTTGTTGACACTTGTAAATAACTATTTGAAAATCTATCATGTGACTTGTGTGAAATTGAACTTTTGGCAAAATAGTGTTTCTCTCTCTTCCCTATCTCTTTCTCTCTCCTTGGTTACAAAATAAGGTGAAACGAAATGAAATAAATTTGTGTCTCTAACCTTCTCCTTTCGAATGTAAATTATTAATATTATGTAAATGGAAAAAATGAAAACGTTAATTATGCTAGATCTAGGTGGATGCCATGCCAATGATTTATCGTTGATTCCATGCTCACATGGTTTTGCAGGATGTAAGAAAGATGGCGAAAATGCATGGTGTAATTCATCGTTTATTATTGTAATTTATATAGGTCATTGTAAAATATATATATGTTAAGTAAAATTGTAGAGGATAGTTATACATTTTGTGAAGTATTGAAAGGTTTATTAATGAAGTTTTGTCACATATTTTAGATGCTAAGGTTTAAGGAAATGTTCATCTAACATGGGTGTTATCTTGAGCCCCAAATTTTGTATTGTAAAATTTGGATATGTATGTGAATGAAATCAAATTTAATATCTTATAGTGCATTCTCGTTCTGAAATTTATGATGAAATCTCAGAGTGTTATGTTATTTAACTATCAAATATAGAAAAGAGACCTAATTATAACATTCAACCTTCGTTTAAAACTTGTGCTTATCTCCCCCTCTCGCATGATATCTTTCTTAACACAGAAGAAACCAAAACCTTAAAAGGAACTTAAAACTTTACACTTGATAACACCTTCTAGCTTAAGTAACTAAGAGCCCAAGTTTGAGTTGGTCGTTATAGCCTATATGCTTAGTGACATCGTCGTGAACCCAACAATTAGGAACCACATGGTAAAAATTTATCTTGGGTATGTGGTCCCCTCATGGGATTGATAGTTGTGTGTGTGTAGTAAGGAGAATGTGATTACCTTTAGGTAGTACTCTATGGGTAACCAAACCCCAACATAATGTAAGATCCTCTTGGTTGGGCACACATGTAAAGTGAAGAGTGTAGGTGCAAAGATCACTAACTAACCTTGGAAGTCACTGTATGAGTTGGGATCATAAATGACTTGATACCCAATTTCTATTATCATTTGGCTTCTATGGTGCAATACTAAGAGTTAATTGTGAAACTTAACCACATTTTAATTTATGATTAGTTTGTGAAAATGTAACCATAAGATGATGTGCTTAGAGAAAGGTGAAATGTATATCATTCTTATAACACATTTATACCATCTTGTGGTTCGTGTGTAGTTATAATGCTTCCAATCATGTACTTCTTTAAGATGTTAGACAAGTACTTTGTAACTCCTTTTTTGTTGTAAAGTGACGTCAATAAGAGACCTAAGAAACAATGTAAACAAGATGAAAAATAAGAGTATCTATGATAATGGTTTAGGAACAAAAATTCACTTGAAGTCCTTATGGTTGACTTAAGCATTGACCTTTTGTTAATAATGGATACAAATTGTTCTTGGTGGGACTAGGCATTTGAGCCAATATAGAGTCCAGAAAAAAACAAAAGAAAATAAATATAAAAATTATGGTGATTTGAATGCTAAATTGACTCAAACTAAATTTGGAACTAAAACAACCATAGTATGAGAACAAACATGCTTCTAATGGAAGGAAGTTTGTAGGAAAGGGCAACTTGAACCTTCACCTCCTTTGAATCATAATATTTTTTTCATCAACTTCAGGTTGGTTCCCTTGCATAATGAGGGTAAAATTAAACGTCAACTAAGCATATTTTGAAAAACAAACCTTGAACGTAAGAACAAGTTATCGGGAGACTCATAGTTGTTTAAAATTGACATTAATTAACAAACGATCTATGGATAATTAATGGAATTTGATAAAGGAATCAATTATGCATTCTCCTTTAAAGACTATTTCCCTACAAAGTAAAGTAATTGAAGATTGTAAAGTAGGAGATTTAAAACCTTTTGTGTTCAATTCTCTTGAAAACTATACATTCATCAATGGAAACCTAAATGTAATGAAGATGTAAATCATAAAAATGGGTCATGTCATGGAGTATGCCTACTTGGTGTTTCTTACATTGTAATTGGGTCATTGTCCTAGGTTGTCATATTGTATGAGTGCGTTCCTGTTTATTTAAGTGTCTTATGCACTGTTGAGTTTCTCTACTTGGAACCCTTGTGGTGTTGTGTAGTGAGCAATGTAAATCAAAAAAATATTCTTGTATTTTTACTTTGTTGTATTTGTGTGTATAAAATGTGGGTGTTACACTTCCCATGCACTTAAGCTTGTCTAAAAATGACCTTCGTTGCATATGTTGCTCTTGCTCGCATAACTTCAAGACAACCTGTAATCACATGCAACAAAGAAGAAACCCCAAAAATCTACAATTCCTTTCATTAGAGCATTAGTAAACCAAAATGAGAAAACATGTGTGTGTGGTTGTGGTTAGAATACACTTGGCGGTTAGAATCCCAACTATTGAAATAATCCAAGTGTTGTACTACATGCCCTCATTGTGGTAACAAGCCTCATGTAGTTATCCTAGGTGTTTGTGTAAATGTGAACAACTAACCAACACCCTAGGGGTACCCTTATGTCTCTTGAGACCAAGATATCAAGTTAACTATATCTAGTATTGAATATAACTAATGCAGTAGTAGTGTGATGTGGTGTGCCTCAATTACATGACCTAACCATTTAATCCTTGAACAATATGTGGAGTGAATTTCCTCTCGCTAAGACATCATGTGGCTCTTTGATCTTTCTATGCTTGGAAATAGAGGAAGCTAGAATATTTTACCTAGTTCATAGTTTTATACTTGTAGTAGGGACTACTATAATCGATGTGCAATTGATTTGGGAAGATTTAGGAACGTGTTGAATGTTTTTGGAATGATATTTAGAATCACATGTAGTTGCAGAAAATGAAATAACTAACAAGCATGAAAGTGTAAAAATAACTCAATATGCAATAAAGCTAAGATTTCTCTAATACACTGTATGGATAGCTCACAAATGAAGATGTACATATAAGAGAGTGAATTTGTAACTCTTCCATAATTAGTGGACAAATAGTCCAAAATAGAACTAAAACTCTCACTCTTGGCATAGTCAAACAAGGAGTAACTCCCACTTAGCTAACAATGATGGCCAAGTGTAACGAAGTTTAACTCTTATGACTAAGTACACCTTATAAAACTAACTCCTAAATGTGTGGGAATAATCCACATTAATATATCAATGGAATAAATAATATCCTAAACTAACACCCCCCTTAAGCATAGCTTAGGTGGGTAGAAAAAGTGGCCCCGAAAAAAGGCTTGATGAGGTACTCACATATAATGCAACTCTCACAATGTGGAGTAAAAGGAGAAAACCCGAGTTGGAAATAAGTCGGCCTCCCATCTCAGCCCCCTCCTAAAAAGAGTGACAATGAATAGGTATAGATGGGTGCATGATGGTTTTATGGGCATATGTGCATCATGGCTTAGTGCACCTAATATTTATAATCTTGGTTGATTTATTGAATATCTCATGAAGCTCATATGAGGATAAGCTCATGTTTCTTCTTACTTGGGTTTTATGATGTAGGAGCATGTTCACTTACAACATTGCATCACCAAAAAGAGTTAGAATTAGAAGAATGAAATCATGCACACTCTTCTATAGCTTTGCATGACCTTGTGCATAATTTTTCTTGTAATAAAAAAGAAATATAAGGTGTCACTAGTTTGAGGTTCTACATAAACTTTGGGGTTTTTCTTTAGAACCATTTCCATAGGGATCATGCATAAATTATTCATGCACACATTATTTTTGAAGGTTTATGCCAAGTGGATATTACATAATTTTACGAATTTACAAATCATGTGTTGTATTGTGCATCTGTCAATACTTTGAGATGTTGCAGACAACTTTACAAGTAGTGTTTTTTTGGCACCTACCAATGTTTACATAGTTATAATTTGAACACATGGGCCTTAATCAATTTTTTTCACTAATTAGAAGATTGAGATCTACCTAGTATATTTTGATTGGATGAAAATGCCATCATTAGTGAGTACTTGCTAATTGGATGAGATAAATGGATGGATATTTGATCAAGTAAAGTAATCTTTGCAAATCCTCTTCTCCTCCCATATTCTATGAATAAGTGAGCGATGGATGTGAAAAGCATCTAGAAGCAAATCAAAACTTAGAGGGCAAGAATAGCTAATTAAGTGTCTATGTAGAATTGTAGTAGAGTTTCATTATCCAAAGAGTCTAATTTAGTTTAATTGAATTCTTTCCAATTGCATGAAACATAATTAGGCTAGAGATCTAGGAATTGTAGAAGCAACTTTTATTGTTTCTTATGAGTAGTGTAGCCATCTTGTCTAGGTGAAATTTGATCTCTTAAAATCTATATAATGCGTGGTCTAAGGCATCTCTTAATTGAGACCCCTAAATATGATTGTATCATTATGGTAAGCCAAGATTTTTGAAAAGTTTTTATCGTTGAAAATCCATAAACATTAGCCACGATAGGGTGGCCACACCCAATCATTAAAAACAACTCTAGCATTTCTGTTAAAAGTGCTCAACAATAAGATTCTAGCTAGAAAAATAGTATTGATTGAGTGTGCTTGATAATACTTTCATTAAAGGAACATAATCACTTGTTTATTTATAAGTGACATGAATTTAGATTTTGGAGAGTTTTATCCAAGTGTTAGAAACAAAAAAGTTGAAAGATGTGCCGGGCTCATTTAAATAAAAACTAGATAAAAAAAGAAAAGATTTAGGATCATACATATGATCTTGAAAAATATTAAAGACAAATTAATTTGAAAATGAGGCAAAACTAAAATAAATAAATTAATGAATACTATATAAATAAACTACAAAAACTCCAACCACAAATTTTGACATAGCAATTGAATAATTCCTAATATAAACCAAATTAACAAATGCCTTCAAAGGCAAGGTAAGTACCATGGCTTTACATTTTAAAAGATAATAAGATATCAAAACAAGAAAATTGCACTGAATGCCAAATACTTGAATACAAACTGCATTGGATACATAAAGAACCCTAATCTGCTACATAAATTACGAAGCAAATTGCATCGATGGATGCATCGCTTCTGGTTAAAACTGACATTGATAAAATCGCCCCATATGCATAATCTGTCTCATTCGGTAACTATGGTCTGTATAATACCTCTTCCATTAGACCATGTCAAATGCATAGCGAGAGAGGTCTCTGATAAGGATTTTAGTGTTTGTTTGTTTACCAGACACCATGGTTGTGAAGCTACATGGACCGGCCTATGCATCCTGCAGCAGAAGGGTGCTTGCATGTTTCGTAGAGAAAAATATTGACTTCGAAATAGTGCATGTGGATTTATTGAAAGGAGAGCAGAAAAATCCAGAGTTTCTGGCCTTACAAGTAAGAGATATTTCCAATATTGTCAAAGTTTTTAGGTTTTCTGTTGAAGGGATTATAAGTTTATGTTGATTAATGGTTATTCATGTTGATTATAAGTTTGTGTATGATGCAGCCCTTTGGAAAAGTTCCAGCAGTCCAGGATGGAGAACTTACTCTCTTTGGTAATCACATTCAATGCACAAATGTTTAACCATCATGTGGGCAGAGTAGATTATTACTTTTTACACAATATATTCAATTTATTGTTAATTATATTCATTAAATATGTTTAAACATTAGGTGGGTAGTGTAGATTATCACTTTCTATGTGATATATTAATTAAATATATTCATATTTTATTTGGGTAGTTTAGATTATCACCTTGTATGTGTAGGGATTCCCTATTGGTAGTTTTAAATTATAGCTTCTTATTTGTAGTATTTATTGTATATGTGTAGACCTGATTTGAATAGTGTAGATTAGGGCTTTCTATTTGTTATATATTCATTATGTATATTTGATTTGAGTGGTATAGATTATAGTTTTCTATTTGTTGTATTTATTATATATAGATTTGATTCAAATATTGCAAATTATCGTTTTTTATTTATTATATATCTAATTTGGGTAATGAAAATGATCACTTTACGTATTGTATTGTATATATGTGTGTGAGAGAAAGATTGATTTTGGATAGTGTAGATTATCACTTTATGTGTTATATTCATTGCGAATATATAGTCCAGATTTGGATAGTGTGGATTATCAAACTCTATCTATTATACTCATTACGTATATATAGACCTTTGTATAGTGTGGATTATCAAACTCTATCTATTGTACTCATTACGTATATGTAGACCTGATTTGGGTATTGTAAATTATCACTTTCTATTTGGTGCATTGGTTTTATATATGTAGAACCGATTTGGGTAGTGTAAATTTTTATTATTTTATTTTTATTTGTATTGGGTATGTGCAGTAGTCGAGGGCTATCATAAGGTACTATCTTTGAGAAATATCTAGAACAAGGAACTTATCTCTGGGAAAGAATTTGGAAGAGAAAGCATTGGTTGAACAATGGCTTGAAGTTGAAGGACAAAACTTTGGTCCTCATGCTTATGCATTGGTTTATCGGCTAATCTTGGCTCCAAGGATTGGTGTTGCTCGGGACAAGGGGTTCATTGAGATCGGTGCACACAATCTAGGAAAAGTATTGGATGTGTATGAAGAAAAGTTGTCAAAGAGCAAGTACTTGGGGGACTTTACTGACCTATGCACGATCTCTCACATCTTCCATTTATCGAGTACATAGTGAACGCTGCGTGAGGATATCGATCGGGGATAGGAAACATGTGAATGCATGGTGGGAAGATATTTCTTCCGGGCCCGCATGGAAGAAGGTAATGGCTATGGGCCAAATAGTTTAGGTTTCAAAATTAATAAATAATCCTCTTTCTATTTAGGCAGAGGCTAGATTTGTGAAATAATATTTAATTGAAGAAGATAAATTCCCTCGGCTAAAATTGGGAATCTCCCTCCCAAGATTTTACTTGAGGAAACCTTGATTTAAATGGGTGCTCTTACTTGAGGGTGATGACTTATCTAATGGTCTCTATATTATGGCTACTTAATATTATCTTGTTTGTTGGTTGTTTGTTTTGGTTGTTCAATTATAACTTATTTTAATGATATGTCATTGAAAGTTGTTGAATTAGTTGTTTGTTAAATGGTGATTTGGTTAAGTGTTTTTTTAATTAGTCTACAATATTTTAGATTAAAAGCAAATAGAAATAAAAACTAGCAATCACATGTGTATAATGCAATGTGAACGCTAAACGGTATATGTAATTTGATTTATAGGGATAGCTATTACTTTGTTAGTTGAAGTAGATAAGGGGTGTGATTGATTTTGTAAGTGTAGTAATATAGATGAAGCATTACATTTAAAGGTATCATCGCTACATTTCAAACTTGTTACAAATTCATACATATACATTTGCAAATCTTATATCATGAGTGGTAGCCTTTTGTGGCCATTTTTTCCACACTAAACATGAATACATTTGATACCGTTTTTGATTGTTAATTAATTTTGTAGTTGATGTGGCTTGTAATTATTTGGGGGAAATTGTGTTACTATTGCATTGGTTGCTTGGTTGGTCTTTTGTTGAAAAAACCTTTTTTACAGATCGATAAGGGTTTGATTAATAGTGGTAGTGTAGGAATATAGATGCTGACATTACATTGAAATTTTGTATGTGTACATTTAACTTTGTCACAAATTCGCACATATGCAATTCTGCAAATATTATATCATGAAATCTAGAACTAAGCATGTATACGTGAAGACCTTTATATATTTATAGATTTTATATCATGAATGTTATCCTTTGTGGGGAATTTTATTTTCACTAAACATGAATACATTTGATACCATCCGTGAAAGGCACTTTGCCACTTTGGATACAAGAAGTGTTGAGGAAAGTAGTAGTGAAAGTGCTATCAAAGTCGACAATATTTTTTACAACGGGTTGAGTGATAGTAGTCTTGACTCCTCCTTTGTTCTTGCCCCAAGTGTTGTTATGTGCGCCATTTTTGAGTACCTTTGAATGAAAATGGAGGTGAAATGCGTAGATTTGCAAACGAGGGAACTCTAAAGAAAGATGTGAAGGTCAGAATTTTCCTTTCAATGGTTCCAATGTCGAAAGTTGCTCTATGCAAAGTAAGTCCCTGGGACTTTTGGATAGTTAATCCCCAGGACATTTTAATCGGAAGTTGTCTTTGATTCCCTCTTGAAATAGGGGGTATCAGAACATGTAATGGGTTGGAGGGATCCCAACATGGGCTATTGTATCTATCAAATTTGAAAACAATAAATAAAGGTAATGTTGGTGGTGGCATTGATGTGTCATAGACAATGTCAGTGATTGTTCCTGGAGCACCATTCACAAGGCCTGTGTCAACCCATAAATTAACGATAAGCATGATTTTTTGTTTTTTACATAGTAGAACTTTGTGTTCCGACTAATCATCATGAGGATGAAAATATTCTAATGCCCATACAACCTAACACACTAATGCACACACACTTTCAGAGATGTTACACATACCCAAGTAGGCCCATCTAACATTCTCTAGAAGCAGAAACAACCCTAATGCAAGATATTTTTTACCTTAATTCTTCAAGATCGGACCTAAACTCTATAAACCCATAGAAAATTATGAGATTGCACCAACTCCAAAAATCCAATAAACTCTACACAATCTAGGAGCCCATAATCTATAAAAATCCATTCTATTGACAATGCTCACAACATTCCCAGTGCTTGCACCTGAAATAAAAACTTACATGGACATATGGTCCCTATTTGAGAATATGAACTCTGTCTATTGAGCTAAACTGAGGACACTCTCAATTAATGAAAAGGGAGGATATTCTAGCAAAATCTCAATACTTAAAACCTTGAATATAAAAATCAATGGATTTAAATTGATTAGGATGTAATTGTTCTTCTTATAAATCAAAAGCTTCCACATCCACATCCAAACCACTATCAGTACCCACCACTTGAACACTATAAAGTATTCACATAGAGAAGCTGGCAAGGTGATTTTGATCATTAAAGACCATTTTTTTAACTTTTGAGACTAACAAGGTAAATGTCTCCTTCCCTGGAAGAAAAAAATAGTAGCAACATATCAGAACCCTTTTTTATTAGGTGGACAAATTGAATTTGAATACTGTTAGCAAATGGGTCCTTTGGTTGAAGGAAGAGGGCCACACAAGAGAATCAATGTATTTCAATCCTACTATTTTTTGGGTTCTCTCTAGATGCATTCCATTTGTTGGAAAATCCTTGATAATCTATGACTCCATAATTCTTTTGAAATAGGTATCAAAGGCGGAGTCCTTGCTTGGCATTTCCATGAACCTAACAACAAAATCCATTGATGCAAAATTAATGATACAATGAGCTCACTTAACTTCAAATTTTGATGGCAAAATACACCTTAATAGGGCATGTATTTCAATACTTGTCACAAAGAATTATACACCTTGCAATGAATACTAATCCTACAATTTTGTTATCAACATAACAAACACCTATAATTTTAACTATCATTTGTAAACCTAAATCGTAAGGCATAAGATTTAATTACCTAGAGAACGAGAAATCGGAGAAATTATCATCATATTTGTACAAATAACTGATAGTCACTAAACCTCTACCAATGAACTAAGACCCAAAATTATCATCATATTTGTACAAATAAATGATACTCACTAAACCTCTACCAATGAACAAAGACCAAAATTATCATCATATTTGTACAAATAACCGATACTCACTAAACCTCAACAGGATGAGCTAAGAACCAATAATTTAACCCTGTTTTGAATTCCATCCACAGTAATGCCAACAATGTCTTTCATACCCTTTAACTGGTGCTCCGGTGCAGAGTACACGTATCTAGGAATAGAGCTTATAATTGTTTCCCTTATCCTCTGAACTTCTGTAGCAAGTATTTCTTTGAGAACCTCTTCTATTTGGGTTCCATTCCTAATATCATGATTTGAAATGAAAACAGATTAGCTGTTGTAATTTGAAGGGAGGTGCCACTCATACTGCCAATACGCACTCCTGTGCCAGAAAAACACTGGAATGGACCCTACTATAAGGCAATCAAAGATGTACCTCCTAGTAAAGTTGTCACCCCTGGGCTACAAACAGAATGTAGAATCCAAAAACAGATGAACAGAAGCCATAGAGTCGTTAATACACCGGAATCATATGGTGGTTCAGAACTCGTAAGCAAGTCTTTTTCCTTCGTCAAAATTGGCAGTTATTCTGGTCCTAGGAAATACCGACCTAAAAGTCTTTAAAACATCAAAATATCAAACTCAAAAATTTGGAAGCTAGCGTTATATTGGATTTGATTTAGAGGGATAGTTAATGTTTTTGTAGTTGATGTTGAGAAGTTGTGTGATTGATTTTGTAAGCTAATGAATATAGATAGAAGCATTACATTTAAAGGTTATATCTCTACATTTCAATTTTGTTAAATATTCGTACATATACATTTGCAAATCTTATGTCATGAGTGGTATCCTTTTGCGGATTATTTTTGTTGAACTAAACATGAATACATGAATACGTGAAGATTTTATATCATGAGTGGTAGCCTTTTGTAGCCAATTTTTTTGGTACTAAGTTGAATACATTTGATATAGCTTTGGATACAAAACTTTTGAGTAAATTAGTAGTGGAGGTGCTATCAATGCGAGCCTAGTATTTACGACAAGTTGTTTTGGTTGAAAATCGGCTCATCCGTTGAGAAAAGAAGACCTTGGGATAGAGAGGACTCGTGGGAATCCACTTATACTTAACATAAGCCGAAATCATGGCAGTCCATGAAATCACATTTCACTCAGTCATTTCGTCAAACACTTCGCGAGCATTAAAATGTAAAATCTGAAAGAAAATTAACAAACATAAATCTTACCAAGTGAAGCAAATTTGAGTTATTGTCCTGACTTCCTTCCATCCGCGCCTACTTATAGAAGAACAATTACGTAACTATATACATCAGGATTTCTCATTAAGCCTTGATGTTCCCAATGGAATGAATTAATATGAAAAAATATGGGTTGTTAAAGGAAAAATTGGTCATTGTTTACTTGAAAATCAGCTCATCCATTGAGAAAATCAAACCTTGGGATAGAGAGGACTCGTGGGAATCCACTTATACTTAACATAAGCTGAAATCATGGCAAGTACATGAAATCACATTTTGCTCGGTCATTTCATCAAACTCTTCACGAGCATTAAAATGTAAACTCCGAAAGAAAATTAAAAAACAAAAATCTTACCAAGTGAAGTAAATTTGAATAATTTTCTAGAGATTCCTTCCGTCGGCTACTCGAGAAGAACAATTGCATAATTGTAGAGATTTGATTTCTCATTAAGCCTTGATGTTCCCAGGTGGATTTGCATTAATATGAAAAAAATGGGTTGTTAAGGGAAAAATTTGTCGTTGTTTACTTGAAAATGGGCTCATCCGTTGAGAAATGCGGACCTTGGGATAGGGAGGACTTGCGGGAATCCACTTATACTTAACATAAGCCAAAATCATGACACTCCATGAAATCACATTTCGCTCGATTAATTTCGTCAAACACTTCACGAGCATTATAATGTAAACTCGAAAATAATTAACAAACATAAATCTTACCAAGTGAAGAAAATTTGAGTTATTGTCCACAACTTCCTTCTAAAAGAACATTTACGCTTTGTATACATTAGTTTTCTCATTAAGCCTTGATGTTCCCAGTGGTGAATTAGTATAAAATTTTTTTGGGTTGTTAAAGGTAAACTTGGTCATAGTTTACTTGAAAATCAGCTCATCTATTGATAAAAGCACACCTTGGGATAGAGAGGACTCGTGGGAATCCACTTATACTTAACATAAGATGAAATCATGGCAGTCCATGAGATCACCTTTCGCTCATTCATTTCGTCAAACACTTCACGAGCATGAAAATATAATCTAAAGAAAATTAACAAACGAAATCTTACCAAATGAAGCAAATTTGAGTTATCGTCCACAACTTCCTTCATGTGAGCTACTCGGAAGAAAAATTCCGTAATTTGTATATCTATCATATTTCTCATTAAGCATTGATTTTCCAGTGGAATGAATTAATATGAAAACAATATGGGTTGTCAAAGGAAAAATTGGTCATCGCTTACTTGAAAATCGGCTCACCCGTTGAGAAAAGTAGACCTTGAGATAGAGAGGACTCGTGGTAATGCACTTATACATAATTCAAAATCATGATAGTCCATGAAATCACATTTCACTCAGTCATTTTTCAAACACTTCGCGAGCATGAAAATGTAAACTTGGAAAGAAAATTAACAAACATAAATGTTACACAATTTATAGGACAGAGTCATGGCTTACAAAATCCTAAATGAGGTTAAAAATATGCCCCGATTCACATCATAAATCATATATTTTCCCTCACATTGAAACAAAATTGGTGGGAAGAGAATATTCAACAACCTTAATGAACAATAGTTGGGGATTGAAGTGAAATTTGTAACTTGGTTTGTTAAATTTGTTAGTAGTCAAAAAAAAAAGTTCAATGGGTGTTCTTACTTGAGGGTGATGATTTATCGATGGTCTCTCTATTATGGCTTCTTAATATTATCTTTCTTGTTGGCCGTTTGTTTTGTATGCTTAATTATAACTTATTTTAATGATATCTCTTTGAAAGTTGTTGAATTAGTTGTTTGTTAAATGATGATTCGGTTAAGTGTTTTTTAATTAGTCTACAATATTTTAGATTTAAAGTAAATTGAAATAAAAAATATTAGTACCCCATTTTGCAATTTTTCCTTTGAAGCATTGTCTCATTATATTTCTTAAATGAATATTAGTTTTCTATGTTATTGATCGTTGCAATTTTGCTTCTAGCGATGATTTGATTTCAATGTTATTTTTTTCACTAGTGTTTGCTTATTGGTGTCTAGACCCTCTATAAATTTATTTGTATATATATTATAATATTGAATTTATATTAATCTCATATTAGTTGGTTGCTTTGGTTTAAGATAACATTTGTCTAAAATAACAACTTTAGTTATTTAGATCATTTACATATCCATCGTGCTCTCGGATGCAAGTTTTCGGGTTGTGTGTGCTTTTGGTTGTATACTTTGGCACTTTTTCATGGTTACATTTCTCGCGCACGCCCTCACATCCATTTCCCACATCTTCCTAATGTTTTCTCTTCTCGTCTCTTCCTTCCGCATACTTCCTGTCTCTCTTCCCTATTCTTCTATCCCCTTTCATTTCCCCTTGCGTGCATCCCTTGTGTGCCCACTTTCATTCTAACGAGTGTAATGCACCCTTTTGCGCACCTTTGTGTTCTTTCCTTCCCTTTTGGATAAGTACTTGGCATGCTCTTCCTGCGCATGCTCCTTCTCAAGTCCTGTGCATTGCATCGTGTACACTCATTCCCCCTTCCTCATTCTTCCTTTTTCTATCATGCCTTTGTGCTCACCTTTAGGAACTTCTTTCTTTTGTCTCTGCGTGATCCTTTTGATGGATGCCCGCACCGAATGTGCATACTTGTATACTTTTACAGATATGGGACCTTTCTTTCCTTTGTGTGCACGGCTCTCCATGCGCGCTTGCAAATCCTTGCATTCTTCCCTCTCACATCTCTTTACTGTTGCGCACGCACCAAGTGTAATCTTCTCACGCCGGTCATGGAGTGTCATGTGTCACCTTGTTAGTTGGAGTGTGCAACACTCAACCTATAAGGACATGTCAGGTGCGCGTTAAATCCTCATATCAAATGAGTGCCTGAAATGTGGTAGAAAGATAAAAGTAATAAATAGCTATTTGAATCCTTGACCCGATCGAGGTGCGACATGAGTCATTACGTGTTAGTTTGTCTTGTAGATATTCGATTGTACTTACTTCTAATACAAATCTCGGTTTCCTATGCGCTTTGGTCTTGATTGAAAAGCTGTTGAAGTGGGATACATTCTAAGTTATTCAAAATCAGATTTTGGAGGGATTTGGTAGGTAGAAATTATGGAAGCGTCGGTCGGGCCATTAATGCACTCATCTCATCATTGACCCAATCACTCGATTTGATCCAATTGGTTTCCTTCCTTCTTCCACAAGCTAAAAAAACATGGAGAGGCATATCGACAACATTACATGCGGATTTGTAGGCATTTATTACTTGTTGTTGGTGGTTGAATGTTTGAATCCGAGCTGCCCTCATCTTCCTACTCCTCTTCTCTCATTCTTCTTTTATAAATTATAGAGCAATGCTCAATAAAAAGGTTGGACTCTTTTGGTTTGCTTTGAAGGCATTGTTTAAAGCATTGTTCTTTTGCATTTTGAGTTGTAGACCTTTATATTTGGCTCTTTGCATGTGGATACTTTCCTCTTTCATCATTGTAATTAATTGTGCATTATTTGGAAGTAATTAAATCTTGTTTTGTGGTTATTTTTACGCCTTAGCTCATATTTTATTGCATCTACTTGCCTCTCCTTTGCATTGTTGGTTCGTTGTGAATTTTATGTCCCTTACAAGTTCCTTTTGATTGTGCTCCATGGAAATGATTGTGTGAATGGTGTTTTAGATTTTGTGGCACAATTATCTTCCCTCCATGCACACATCTTCCTTCAAGCTTGTTCATCCACCTCTTCTATTTCATGCATCTATTTCTATCACCTTCCCTTACCTTAGGATTTCCCTTTCATGCATATCTTTCTCACTCGTGTCCTTGGAATAATATCTCGTAGTGATAGGTAGTTGTAGGGTAAGTTCACAAAGATGGGGGCCAAAAGCGAACACAAATATGTTTTTTGGTCATTTTGGTCATAATGCGCTCGCGTTATGGTTAAGTCATGTTATAACGTGATAGATAAAATTCAAGGTTGCACTATAACGCAAGCGCATTATGGCTCGGTAAATCGAGACAAAATGATCACATTATAATGTGCTCATGTTTCGACTGATAAAAAATAGTCAAAACCTGAGGCCTATTCACTTTGTAAAAAAAAACTAAAAGAGGCAAAACGTGAGTGCTAAAAAACACGAATGCATTTCTTTGCATTAATACTCTGTGGCACCTTGAATCGAAACAATGGTGGCGAGCTCAAAAGTTTAGTTATAATTTATTTTAGGATTTGATTCTCTTATTAATCTAATTTTTGAATAGTTTTTGATTTGTTATTTATTTTCATTTTCAGATGTTTTTGTATCTTCTATTCAAACCCCACATTCACCTTCACACCAAGATGAAGAAGAAAAAATCTCGAAACACCCCCTTCAATGGCACGACATCCTCCTAACACCCAATGATTTTGGGGAGATTGAAAACAATAAAGCTCAAATTGAGGGTTTGATAGAAACCTTAAGAAACCCTAATGCCACAAATGCACATTGTCAAAACCTAGTCACACCCTATTTGTATCTTTAGGATCATTGGTATCTAATATTGGTGTGGTTGGACAAATTAACACATGGGAGAGTTTTAAAACCAATTGCCACAATTTTATCTGTGACAATTTGTCATATGATGCAGTGAAGAAGAAAAAAATAACAAAAGACAAATTGTGTGCATTATTTACTGATCCTAAAACAAATGCACCATTACGATTGGATTGCAAAAGATTCCCCATCCATTGGTGTAATCACGAGGGGATAAAAATAATTTTGGGATAGGTGGTGGATGGTTTTTGACCAACCACCTTGTAATAATTTTGAGGTGCCACAATATTTCTTGAGGAAACTCTATTGTGAGTTCATCCTCAATGAAATACCTAACTATTATGAAATTCGAGATTTTCAGGGTAGAGGCAAGGGCTTTGCATAGGATAGAGAGGGGGCACAATGGTTGTAGAAAATACTGGCTAGACCCATTTCCCACCCACCTATTCATCATGTTTCAGTCCCTACTATTGTGAAGGAGACAATGGAGGTTCAGACCCTTGGTTCTATCAGATCATTGACATAGTTAATGCTTTAGCATGGAACCGTCTCTCCCAGAGTGATGAGCCTAGTTATTCTAGGAAAAATACATTATATACCATAGAGTGTCATACTTGTGGGAGTATAGATACCTACGTAATTGACATCGTAGCTCCATAGCCTCATGAGGTAGCTCCACAGGATGAGCGGAGTGTCCGATTGGATGAGGCTCATCGTGATTCAGTTTTGGAGAATATCATCATCACATCTGATCTTTTGGATTCAACCTTTGATATTGACTAACAAGTAATTTTACATGAAATGAGTTGTAATTATATATAAGAATGTTAATCAATTGTGAATGAAAATTAATCATGTGTGTTTTTATAAAATTACAAGGTCAAACTATACATCCAGTATCACATTCCACTACTTCACAGTTTTTTGCGAGCACTTCATCCCTCAGGTATAAATTGGTAATAAATTACTAAATTTATTGTGTTATTTTGTTTTCCATGTATAGAGATGTTATCCTAAAATTACATTTTGATGTTGAACAGGTGAATGTTAGTACGAGCTCGCATGTTGGTGAATTCACGTGTTTTATAATTATTTTTATTCATCATATATACATGAAGAGAATGTACTATAGTTAACGTATGAATTTACTAATGTGAATTTTATTATTATTTTAGTTGATGACATCATTATAGTATCCTAATGAGATTTGACGTTCTTTAGATATTGTAGTTGATATAGGCATAGCTTCCACGCCTCTTACACAGGTATGCGCTAGTAAATTAATTTTCATAATGAAGAGATTGTATTAAATAACATCATTTAGTATAACTAAATAACATTCATGCGTATTCTAATTTTCATCATCATGATTTCAACAGGAGGAGTTGACTACTCCAGTTCATGCACCTCGTACTGATGTTGTTGATGATCTTGAGAGGCAGAGGATGATTGATAGTGATCATCAAATTAGTAAGTATTTATTTTTAAGTAGTGTCATTTTATATGTCACTAATTGTATACTAATGGGTATGTTGTTTATTTGTATTAATAGATGGATCTACAAGAATCCTTTGAGTGTAGGAGGTCTGAATAGAATAAGGAACGTTCCACTAATGTGCCTAAGTCATCTTCCCAGTTGGTGAAGAGAACTAGATTATTTGATGATACCCATAGCTTAGATGTATACAAATTTTGTTGTCTGCCTTCATGGCATATTGGCGTAGATTTATATTTTTCGATGTATATCATTGTATATGCCTACATGGATTTGTTAAGACATTGATTTTGATCAAATTTTGTATGCTATCGAGGATTTTTGAATCAATATAATATATGAGAATTGTTTTAAAACTTGTATAGTGGATGAAACATGCTTTATACATGTATCTAAGTCCAGATTAATATGATATCATATGTATGTTATGTTAATATGTATTATTAGTGTTATTTTTTTATGTTTTAAACATGGGAATTAAAATATATGTGTAACTAATTTACAAATTTTCCATTGTACTATAATCATTCAATGCCATCAATTATAATAATATAATGTCAATGTAAATGTCATCCACTTCCTGGAATTTCAATAATTCAAATGAAACATATGTAATGTGAGACAACACAATATTACATTAATTGTAATAATTAAATTGTAACTACAGAGAGAAAGAGAGAGAGGGAATGAAAGAGGGATAGACATAGAAAGAGAGAGTGGGTGTGAGAGAAAGAGATAGATAATGAGAGAGCGAGAGAAAATAAAGAAGCGAGAGACAGGAGAAACAGAGTGCGAGAGAAAGAGAGATTTAGAGTGAGAGCGAGAGCGATCGAGAGCGTGTGTGAGAGAATGACAGAAAGAAAGAGAGAGTGTGATAACTAAAAAGGTCAATCCACTAGTTGGTTCTTACATTCATATTATCCAAAATCACCTTCTAATCATCCTTAAGGATGTAGGAAGGAGTCAATGTTGTTCCTTAATAGTTTATAGGACAAAATGCTCTTTGAAATTTTAAGCTATGTAATTTACAGTTTCAAATTTTTCTATTAGTATTGAACATTTTTATTTTCATAGTTTGGACTCTAATGCTGAACATTTATGTAGTAAAGACCATAACTATCATAAGAAATGTGAAGTTTATGGAGTATGAGAATTCCTTACCGAGTTAGTGAGACAAAAAGATACTTTCAAGGAAGATGAGGTTCTTTTGAATATGAACATGTATCGAAAAAAATGGCTTGTGTAAATATTGTTGTGTTCTCATCCCACCTTTCAAACTCAATCATGAAGGTCCACATTTACGCACCAAAAAGGAAGAGGCTATACACTCTTTGTGACACTGAGGTGTCAAGTATGTTGTTATTTTGCCATCTTCCATTAGGTCATCTGGTTTGCATAATACCATACATGAAAATATGAAAAATGTGATTTTTTTTTCAAAGTGTGAAGAAATTGACATTCAAGAGCGCAAGTATATGTGGGGAGAAACAGGTTTGGCAAAGATGTGTAATATGCATTGTAAGGCATAAGGTAGATGCCATATCGATGTAGTTACTTGTCTCGCCTCTTATAAACAAGGTATTTATATAAGAAGACCGAATGATGGTTTTAGGAATGGGACTAGGAAATATGGTCCTAATATTGATATTCCAAAAAGATGAACTCACTCATGGTTATAATCATTCACTTTTATCTTCCTTACGTGGGACTCCCAGTCACGCCCCATGATCACCCCTTATGGGTCTTTGCATCTCTGAAAATCGATGCTCTAGTGCTTCTTCCACCTCCTCCTCAACATTAACCTTATTATTTCCTTGTGTGGTTTTCCCAAGTGCTCTCTTGGGTGCCATTGATAATTTCCAAACTTTCATGTGCTTTCTGACCTCTGCAACTTCAAACTCCACGTGCCCTAGCATGCCCTAGGTGCGACTTTTTTTCTCAAACCCTAGCTTCATAAATATGCCTTCTACACACCTTCCACTAGCTCAAACACCCTTCCAATGGATATTTGTGATGGTCATGTCCACTTCTCAACTAGTTTATTGCTCTATTCGATCACTCTTCATACTTCACACTCAAATCACTCTTCAAATGCACTTCACAACTTGAAAACTCAAAGGATGTAAGGTAGAAATGAAATCGCAAGCACCCATTTAATAGATTTTTCAAAACTTTCCACATTAATTTCTCCTCACCTACCATCGTGCTCATCATTAATAATGATTCCTTTCTCTTTTCACATTGTTCGCTGATTTTTCCACACCCCAATCTTAACCTTACGATGCGCTACTACTTCTTGGCCACAAACCTCCTTACGCGTGCTTCCATGCGCCAAAGTACATCAACCACTGTGACTCATCCCAAGTAGTCTCCCATGTTGTTTTCTACCTCTCATTACACTATGTGAACATCCTTTGACGTGTGGTATTCAATCTAAGAAAATTTCCCTTCCTTAAAAACACCTTCAACGAAAGTACCCATAACATCATTCATTTATGTGCACCAATATTTCAGGAGACTTTCAAGTTTCAACCCATATATATCCCTGTGTAACAATTGTATCTACTCCACCCCACACTAAAAGTATACGCGGTCCTCTACGCATGAACCCAATATATAGTAATCAGCTCCTACACACAAATGCGCTTATTACAACAAAACACATAACTAATATTACAAGGCATATAAATGATGAAAGGAAACACATTAAAGGAAAAATGTATTAAACGGAAATTTAATCTAAGTGGAAATATTGCCTTATTACAAACACCAAGAAGTCTTATTTATAGTAGGGCTTGACCTACTCTCATTGAAGTAACAGGAAATAAGATTTCGTCAACACATGTAATTGAAAAGTGCACGATCACAATATCTTTGTTACGATAAAAGGCCTCAACCAATGAAATTTCAATTTCCCTAGGTGGCGCGTAATCTTTATATCATAAATAAGAACCATATTTTTCACTTCAATTTTTATTCCTAATATTCCTATCATGTCGGGCCTTCTATCTTGATTTTTATTTCTTCTTGCTCCATCAAGCAATAGCGCTCCACTTGTCCAACTGCATCATTTTATCTATGCGATCCTTTATAGCTTGTTCATCATCTCCTCCTACACGTGCAATACATAGAGATGGAAACATGAAATCCATAAGCAATAAAACCTCCGCGCTAAATACCAACTGAAAGTGTGTGGCCTTATTCAATCTCTTATAGGTAGTCATATATGCCCAAAGTACGACATATAATTTATCATCCCAGTCTTTCCTTCCAACATCACATATTTTTTTTAGTGTTTTTCCCATAATCTTGTTTAAAGATTCAATAAGTACCATTGGTCTATGGGTGATAGGGTGTTGTCTTATGGTGTGCCACCATAAACTCAACCAAGAGAATTTTGATGGTCTCATTCAAGAAATGAGTGCCCCTATCACTTGTTAGACTCAATGGACATCCATACATGCTAATAATGTTTTCCCATAAAAATATTGTTGTTGTAGTGGCTATGAAATCCCTAGTAGGTGCTACTTCTACTACCTACCATGTCGGTTAATATATAAAATTTATAATATAACATGCTCCGAGTCCTTCATGTAGGTGGGGAAGTAGGACCTCAAAATCAATATCCCATTTCTCAAAATGTTCAGCACTTGCAATAGGCCTCAAAGGCATCTCATCTCTAGTTCTTGGCTTCCTGTTGACAATGGTCACACACCTTGACATATTATTTAGTATCTTTGTACAAATTTTCCCACCAAAGGCCAGCCATCTAGAATCTTGTGTGTGGTAGCATCACCTACATAATGACCTCCTGCAATTCCACCATGAGCTTCTTCCATAATAGCCTCATGCTCATGCTCCAGAACACACCGACGTAAAATGTTATCACGGCCTAACTTGTACAAATATCCACCTATGAACTGGTAAGGTGACACGCGTATTGTAAGTTGTTTCTTCTATAAATTCTTCATTCCCTTAGGTTCCTATCCAATGCAAAAATATAATACAATGTCTTCTCGTTTAGTGGCGCGCGATTCAATATAAAGAGATGTGTGCATATGAAATTGTTTCCTCAATGCTCTACACATCCTCACTAGAATTGATTCTTGACAAATGGTCGGACCTTAATTTACTTTTTCCTAGTTTTCTGATCACTGTAAAATTGAAACTCCTAAAATAGTAGTATCTACCTGTAAATGTGCCCTTGAAAAATAGGTTTGTTGACCAAATAATTAAGTTCCATATGATCTGTAAAAAATAAATGGTTTTTCCAATAAGTATTGTCTAAACTTGTGCAACACGTAAATCATGTAGAAATTCTCGTGCTCAATAGTTGTATAATTTTTTTCCATGGGTGTCAACTTCTGGTTGTTAAACAAATAGGGTGGTATATAATTCCTTCTCATGGTTACACCAAAAATATTTTAATAGCCATGCCAGAAGCATCAACGTGAACATGAAAGGACTTATCCCATGAAGGAAACTGCAAAATGGGTGTAGTATTCATCCTTGCCTTCGATGTTTTAAACTACCGTTTCGCACTTCATACCACTAGAATTTTCCTTTAGCTTTCAAAAGTTCTTCTAAGGGCACATAAATATTTTCATAGCCCTTAACGAGTTTCATGTAATACCCTATATGTCTCAAAAAAAGACACACACTTCACTCGATTGTTAGGTTCTTACAAACCTAAGATCACGAATAACATTGGATGGGTCCACCAAAACCATTCCTACAAATAATATGCCCAAGAAAAGTGCCAAAATGTGTTTTAAAGATACATTTCTTAATGTTCGAGAGAGACGCTCAATTGCTTACACCTATCAAACATCAGCCTTAAATTCACACAATGATCCTTGTCCAGGCCATATATTGTCCAATCATCCAGATATACCTGTAAAAACTTATGAATAAAGTCTTGAAAATCCTACACAACAATGCATGAGAACATCGTTGGTACATTATTCGAGTCAAAGGGCGTCACTATCTATGAAAAATTCTCCACTCGGTGTTGAAAGTTGTCTTTTCTTGATCTTCCTTCACTATGCGCATTTGATGATAACCTAAAAGAGTAGATCTCACACCCTACAACTCCCTTAAGGATATCTTATGTGAATGGGGTGGGAAAAGGATCAATGACACATGAAGCATTTAACTCTTTGTAGTCCACATAGATCCTTATCCTTCCATCCTTTTAATACTGATGACCATGGGACTAACCCATTTAGATTTCTCAATGGGCTTAATTATACCAGACTTGAGCATGTTATCAATTTCTTCCTTTACCTTGACGCGCAAATTAGGATTCATCCTATAAGGCCTCTTCCTAATCAAGTGTGCACATTTTTTTAAGATTGATTCATATCTCACCTAAAGAAGGGTGTATTCCTTTTAACTCATGATAGCCCCTCGAAACAAGTCCTAAAATTCATGCGGGAGTTCAATAACCTTTTTTCATAGTCCCTAGTGATATGAATGTGCATTTTCATCCACTATGTCAATCACCTCACGCTTACCTTCAGTGTGTTTTTAACATCTAACTTATTGTCCTCATTATCATCATCATTTATCATGCATACCATTTTACCCTTTTCCTTTTCTTCCTAGGCACGAACCATTTCTTCTTCCTCAGTCTCTTCTAGGTCAAGGCGTGCCTCTAAATCCATCTCTCCAAACATATCTATCAGAATTTATTCAGCCTTCGCACTATCCCCCATTGTAAGGTGCTTCATAATCTATAGTGCTTCATTGAATGGAGGATTAGTAGAAAAGTAATCAAAAGTATGAATCATACCTGAGGTCATCTCCTTCTAATTAACTGTTTCTCTTATCAATTCCATGTGGACATACCATGCACACATAACCACCTAGGGTGGCATAAAACTTATGTACCTAGAGTGATGGTGGAAAGGCCTCCTACCCCTCCATCCAAAGTCTCTCACAATTTTGAACGTGATGCAAAGTAGGGGACTTCCCATGAAATTTGCATATCTGAGAAGGTACATTGCTCTATAGAAACCTAGTAGAAAATGTGATTCTCACTTCTTGCCATTCTAATAAGTTGTCTCTGTGTGTATTCCACCAACGTGTTGTTTTCCTACACAAAGTATATACTTGATATGCTTTATTTATCACATTCATTCTTCTACTAGGATTCCAAGGCACGCAAAAATACATCAGGGTTCCCTTGACTAGTGTACCGAGGTACCTAGTTATAACTCAAGAACCAAATGACATACGACTTGATCACGTTAGTAACTTTGTTCTTGATCTATCACCCAACTACTTCATACGCTCCATACACCCGGTTGTCACAAGTAATGCTTGTGGTATCACTTTGTATTATTCACATAACACCAAGGGCGCCCAAGCAATCTTTGGGAAGCTATTTACTTCAGATATTTCCAACACTTCAAAGTCCCTAGTAAACTTGGATCCCTGAATCATAATAGTCACATCCTTAAGTACTCCAAGTGGCATGGCTCTAGTTCTATTTTCCATATATAATATATTCGAAGAAGGCTACAATGGTTGTCTTCCCATCTGATTCCATGCATCCAACGTGAGTACACTAATTTCTACACCTATATCTATAATAATTTTTCTCAAAATCTATCCATCTATGACCACATTGAGAATAATATCCTTATCATACTCATGATTATGGGGAGGCATATTTGCATGAAGTATCTACCTTTTGCACTCATTACTGTTCATGGTAATTTTTCTCTCAACCATTCCCCTAACAAAGGGATTATGTTCTCTTGGCGTAACATTTGACATACCTCTTTCAAGTCATTTATGTCCTTCTATGGGAATTCAACCTTATTTTCTCATTCCATCACATGCACCTACTCCTTAAGGCTCTGAATCTCTCCTTGCATATCCTTGATAACGTCCATAGTCTCTGGTAAACCTCTTTCTGATGTGCAGCATCAAGGTACTTGGCATTAATCACTTCTTGCTTCATTATAGTTGGCTTTCACTTTGTAGCTTCATGGGCATGCATAGCCTCGGTGCATGTAGTGAATAATAAGGATTGTAATTTAGAATTTGGTCCAACCTTCAACATCCATTGATGTCCATCTGCACTTTGTATCTTAATCATAGTTGCACCCTTATCTTGTTTGTGTTGCTTGCTCATATTCTCATATAAGTCAGGGCATTCTTCAAAATTGTGTTGTTTTCCACACCATGAAAAAACCACATTCTGAGGGCACTCGCATTGATAATGATAAGGATATCAAAAGTATAACAAGTTCCTCTAGGAAATCCTCCTCTGTTACCTCTACAATCACAACCTATGTATCCTCCACAAAAGCCTATATTCATGTTATCCTCTTTATTGTGCCCTTCATCATGTTACTCTCCATGTTCCTTAGATCCACTGCTACACAATTCAGGCGCAAAACCGGTCTCAATGGCCTTATGGATATGATCAATCACTCTACAGTCCATAGTGTCATGAGTATGGGTTTTGCAAATATTATAGTACATAGACACATTTCTCCGGATCGCGCATTGCAAGAGGGAACATATACTCACATCATGGTCCAAATGAGAAATTTCAAAATCCAACAACATGGTGCACACAAACATGTGAGGACATCTATTCTTGGCGTTTCCTTTAACCTCGCAATTTGTACACCATATTCCATTGCACGTCTCATGAGATGAATTAGCAAAGATATTCTCTCGATTGTTTCGCCATGGCTGGAATTTGTGCCTCTAATAACATACTTACTCTAGTGTCCACGCTCCCAACTAACTTAGTGTATAAAGCTTCTTCCAAATCATCGCGTGGGTATAAAAAGGTCTTATGAGATAACACCATTTAGAAAGGAGTCTACATCCCACCAATAAACCATTGTGGATCTTTGGCTAGCATGTATGTCATAAGACAAATTTTCCAAAAAAATTTAAAGCATGTGTCATATTCTCGAATGCTCTCGAGATAAGCCTTACATAATGTCCTTAAGCACACCGATACTTTTATTCTCAAACTCAATAGTATGGAACTCAGCTAGAAACGTAGAGTGTAAATCATTACAATCTATCATAGTTTGATACAAGTCATACTTCTTCTGTACTAGATATGTGCGTGCTCTTGAAGAGTAGTAGAAACTTGAATTACTTTCCTATACGAGGTTGTAATTCCCTTAGCACGCCATGTGATCACACTTGTGTACATGCTCTGCAACATTTTCAATATCTCTATATTTTGGAAAGTGGAGATACATTTCATAGTAAACTTATTGAGGTTGTTGAGGGTGCAGACCTCGTCCACCAGATCTAGAACCATAACCCTCACTAGTATTTCCTCCACCACTAGAATTTCTTGATCCACTTGATCTCGAGCCTCTTGATCCCCCAGATCCACCTGATCCTCCTCTAGTAGCAGGAAATGGACCCATGGATGTACTTCCCGAGTCCCAAATGTGTTACTAAATTGAACTTCCATAGTTTGTGAAGTTGTATCACTTCTAAACATGTTCCCAATGTTCTGTGCACCCACACTTTATCCTGATGATGTGGCAGAAAATATTCCTCCGATCGGGTCTCCAATCAACAAATATGATGTATGTTCTGCCATAGGTGCATGTGTTGTCTATGTAATTATGTATTCAAAGGAAAATGATATCTACCTAAAGCTACTAAATTACCTACACTTGCCTTCTTATCAATGATTACTTCTGGAACTAAAACACCAAGCGCAAGGGCTAGGTCGCTAGGTGGGATCGGATCACGCACTGCGGTCCTCATGATTTCTTCTAACGCACTCTCATATGAAGTCAAAGGACATTCTCTACTAAACTTGCCTAAGTGGGGAAGAACTTGATGGTTCGGATCCATGTCTTCCACGTGAGCCTCAAATCCTTTGTGAGACATCATCCTCTGCAACTCCATAGACTCCTGAATTTCATATTACTTCACCTATTTCTTCTCCGTGCTGCATTATACTTAAGCCACCTTTCTTATCTCTACCTTTTTGCTGCAAGGTCCACCATATTTCACCACACATGGTCCTTCCCCTGTGCATAGTGGTATGTTTAGCTAGCCATATGTAGGCATTCTAAACTCAACACCACCATAAAGATCTTAATTGCCAAAGAAATAGCGCGTATGTAAGATCCTCTGGGCTCACAAAAAAATTCAAACTCATCAACTTCTAGAAAATAAAATGTAGAAACAATGTATTCCATAGTATAACTATGCACAACACCATCCCACCAATGATCTACAACATGTGTCCAAGGTTCATCAACATCAAACAAAGTCTGGTATTCTTCCTGCGTTCCAACCCTTGGTCTATAGCTCCACTTTTTCTTTGATGCATATGCGTGAAACCACTCGTAAAATTCTATTGGAAAGAAACAAAAGAACGTTTCATAGAGTTCATGATATAGATTATCTTCCACCCACTTGTGCACATTCAAATCAGGTCTAGAAGGTCATATCTTCGTGCAAACTGATCTTGTCCTTCATACACTCAATCTTCGATGGCTGCAATATTCAACCAATACGCCATCATCATGCAACATCATGGAAAACAGTTTGAAAAGAGGTCCGGAAATGAAACCAAAATGTAGTCTTATTTTCCCACTCAATTTCCTAGGTGCACTAACACTTCATCTAGAGAGATCAGACGCTCACCGAAGCATGTGAAGTTACCAGGTCCCTCTCTTGTATTGTCTTGTCAAGATGTTAGCATGCATAACCATATTAACCATAATAAAAGTGTATATTCCATCTTAATAATCAGATCCATGAGCTCAAATTGGAAACACACATAATAAGAAAGCATATTAGATCAGATCACAATTAAGATCATATTTACCATATAAGTACCATGAATAGAGACATCAACAACCAATTGTTAGAACTATAATATTAACTACATCATAATATATAGTTTATATTTAAATAATACACAATAAAGTATATTATTATTATTTAAATATAAAATTTATATTAGGGTGGGTTGATTTAATTAATCATCTAATCAAATCAGAGAGGTGTTCCACGTCACTTAATAAGGTTATAACCCTTTGTGTTATTTAAATATGACCTTAGGTCATATTCAGGATAACGAATTAGATCATACCAATTATATATCAAACATTGATAAAATAATATTCTAGTGTGTGGAATATGAAGGTTGATCCTGGTAAAAACATGGAGTAGAAGTGAGGAGGGAGTTACTGGACTAGTAATTGTAAAATTTTCTCGATAGTGGATTTATTCCATGGTTTTTACCCATTTAGGGGTTTTCCACATTACATGTTGTGTTATGTGTACAATGTGTTTTATTTAATTTAATTTATGTTGTGTATGTTATAACATTTTAAATTTATAATATTGTATTAATTAATTTAGTTGGTTATTATACATTTTCACTGCTCGTCTTGACACCAATATCTATCCAAAATGATCCATTATATTAACTCATTAAGTAAAAAAAGTTGTATACATCACAATAATTACTAGAGAGTCATGCACACTTAGAACAATAGGGCAACATAACCCTGTAATACATACAATGTCCAAAACTATGCAAATCAACTACTATATATAGGGGTGGGGATTTTCCCTTCACCACTCATGTATTCTCAAAATAGGCTGCATTCTCAAGGTAACCATGCTTAACAACTGCATGCTTTTACAAAAAGGATAATAATAAATTAATCTATGATTAATCTCTATTTTGATCCTATTATTAGCACAAACTATTTATGTCTCTTTGTCTTCCACTTATTCCCAAAAAATATCTTTCTTCGCTAAGAAGTCTTACCGTTCTCATATTTTTCTTGATCTGCACTCCATCCTATTTTTAGCATCTACCCTACAAAAATGGCTAAGTCCCAAAATTTTCTTTATCGGTGTGCCCCTATTAACTGCCACTTGTGCACACATATTCACTTTTTTGTGCTCCCTCTTGGAAATTTCTCAGCCCATGAGAGGATGACACAAAAAAATTCTTTATACAATTCTTCCATTCTTGGCATGAGATCGCCCAAAAAACTCCTAGTCACGCAACTAGCAAGAGATCGCCCAAAACTCATTCTTCTACAACATCTTGAGGATCTTTTCTACACTCTTTACTCATCATGAATTAGGTGTGCATGTTCCTTATTGATTTTATTGCATACGTTTACACACTTTCATACGTTTTGATCATATACACATGTATTTGACTACTTGTTTGTTCTTCTCTTTTGTAAGTTTGTCCTTATGGGAAGCGGTAGTCAAATCAATCACACAATAATCACACATCATCACAACATCAAATGAAACTAAAAATAGGTACAATAATGACATCTACATATATTCTCATGACCTAGGGTCATCATCATCACTTATTTTTGACTTCCTCTTCTTTAGCGTTCATGCTTCACTTTTTATCGATCCACGTTGTTCATTGTTTCTCGACATGGTTTTCACCATTGATCTACATGGTTATCAGGTATACATATCTTATCTAATTTATATTATCGAGCATTCAATCAACAACATAAAGTGGGGTAAAATGTAGACACTAAATCATGCATTTTGGGTATCTATCTAGTTTTGATCACATACTTTTATTCATATGATTCCCAAGTAAGAAAAGTACTAATTGACTTATATATTTAGCCACCTTTTCTTAATTTTTGTTTGCTCTGTTGATTTTACACTCCTTCAATTCGAATATGAATTTTCATACTTCAACATTTCTCACTCTGGACACCAGTGCCCGGTCGGGACGCTAGGCGCCGGATACACTCGTCCCCTATGGGTGCCCCCGACCTCTTTGTACTTTTATCACATCTTTTGGGTCCTTTCTATCCATTTGGGCATCTTATATTTTGGTATTTAGTATTTTTGGGGTTAATTACAAAATTCAAGAAAGAAAATCATATAAATATAAAGTTATGTGACCATAATAAAGGACCAAGCACTAAGCATTAGCTATCACCACCTAAGGTTGCATCCAAAGGCATTATCAAGAGCATTCAAGCATCCATCTAGCATCCACACAAGGGCAAGGGAATGCATTATTCTACATACACTTCATAGGAGGGTAAGTTCATTCTTTCATGCACACATCTATTTACATAATGTACATCTAGTTATTTGCTTGATATCAAGTGGAACACACACAAGTGCCATCTATGACACGATTTCAACGTATGAGACACATAGAACTAAATTGGAGTGCGAGATGTAGTACATCACTCGGTCATAAGTTCACTTGTTTGAAATCCAAGGATAGTCCAACCCCTCATATGCATTATTTTATTTTTGGGATTTGATGCGCTTTTTAGGGTTTTTAAGGCATTTATTCATTGCGGAGTTACATATGACATCGACGAACTTGATGTGACCTAATAGTAACAAGAACCAAAGGAAAATGAACATTTTGTGACCATTAGAAAAAGGTTCTATGAGGTTCTGAACAATCATAGGTTCCCAGAGCAGGTCTACGGCACCGCGGCGCCCCGACCCATTCGGGGCCCCAATCTAGGAAGATCTTGTGGTCACACAATTTTTTGAGGCTTGGTGTGACACTTATCTCCTTTTGTTTATTAGTTCATCACTTTAACAAAAACCCATGATTATTTGTGAATCATCTAAGTACTTCTATCTCCTCTTTACAACTAGGGTTTCATACTTTCTAGCTTATTTTTATTGGGTTAAAATTGTATTTCATTGCATATTTAATTTATAACGTTGTTACATACTTAGTCTTAGGCATATATTTATATAAAATTTTCTTAATCAATGGCCGCCTAAAATGGAAAGTAATTGTATTCACTAACCTTCTCGTTGCCCCTATCCTAGTCAAAATTGTGGGTACTTTTGTCATTAAAAGCATTTGGAAAAAGTTAAACCATGGATTTTGTGTAATGGTGATGGCTTTCAGGAAGGCCTATCCTTTAATCTCCATTATTTGTGGTGGTCCCTTGACTCAAATGTCGGGACCGGTCTCTTGATTAGATGCCATGGATTCCTACTCTCTACCTTTGTATGCGCGGAATTTACACAATCCAAGAATTGTTATGTAAATACACCCAATCTTGGTAGATATAGTAATCTCTCAAGGTCAAGTTGAAGTTGGATGCGAGAGATAGAGATATCATATAAGAAATGATTTCTTTCATGTCAGTTCACATGGTTCATAAGGTTGCAGTCCTTCCTGACTTGCCCAAGGTGGAAAAGGCTGCAAGTGGTATGTGGACACCCCTTTCTTGAGCTACTCTACTAGTAAAGGCTATGGTTGGATGACACATCACCTACCCATGGGGGATAAGATTAATGCCTAATGAGGGATTAATTCCACTCTTCCAGTCTGGGGAAGGATATTTTTTACCATTTGGACAACCTATGTGGAACCAAAAATTACCCACTTTCTTTGATGTGTGCTACACCATGAACTCCCATTTGGAACTCACCTTGTGCATCTTGGAGAGGTTGATCCTAAATTCCCCTTCTGTGGGCATCATGGAAACACTTTCACACTTTTTTTGGTATTGTCTCAAATTTCAAAATTCTTGGTATTGGATCCACTCTTTCTTCCAACCATTACTTTCATTTGAAACCACCCTAGAATTCCCACACAAGTTTACCCAAATTTGGCATGCTTTCGAGGGGAAATTTTGTTCTAGATATGGAAATAAAGGAATGCTTATTTGTTTACTAATTCTTATGTTGATCAAAATTTATCTATTTATAACAATTAAATGATTGTCACCAATTATGTCTTATTGTAGATTCAAGTCCATGTCAAAAATGTGGCACTAGAGGTGGAGCATCTACAAATGCACTTACATCACTGGGGTGATTCCCCCTGTGATGTTGCTTGTGTCATGGTGTCCTAATCTCATTGCTCCCCGCCACATGGAAATGACAACAACCACTAAATAGGCGGTGGCCGAAAAAACCATTCCAATCATTGCTTGTTCAGTTGTTCACATTGGTCACCACATGGTCAACCTTCCAAGAAAAGATCCTCCCCTCTGCCTTGACCTTCCATCAAGTGTGGGTTATCTCTCCACCTCCCGAGAAACCAATATTCGGGCTCACTACCTTGGCTTGAGATACACACTCATGATGGGTGGAGTCTTCCTCCGCCATCGGATAAATTTCCACTTCTAGAATTTTCCTTCTCGCCCTCATGAGACCCTTGATAAAGAAAGCGAAGAAGAAAACCACCACAATTTGGAATGGAAATTTCCAGACTCTAAAGAATACTTGTCGGGATCTAGATGGCATGACCAAGACCCGGCCCATGCGGGCCAATAATTCGCAATGACGGCTTATTTTTTTTGTTCCTTTATTTTTGATGTTATCGACCCTCTTGCGCTCTTAGGATTCTTGGCCTAATTTGTTTCATGGCTTTGGGGTATGCTTCATACCACCCACCTTTATTGAATAATCTTGTATCATTATACTTTATATTTTAATACAAGATCTATTTCATCAAAAAAATCATATTAAGTAATAGGCCTACCAAACATTTCATATTTAAAAATAGTAATATGAAATATTAGTTAAAAGGCCAACCAATAACTTCTATTTTAATATAGTATAGACTAATAAAACATATTAAATCTGATCAAACATTTTGTATTTTAAAATAATATAAATTAATAAAAAAACATATTAGATAAAAGGCCTACTAAGCATTTCATATTTTAAAATAGTATAGACTAATTAAAATACATAGACTAACTAAAATACTTATTAGATGAGAGGCCTACTAAACACTTCATATTTTAAAATAATATACATTAGTTACTCCTCTTAATGAGATTATTTTTACGGGATATTTTTTTGATAAATGTTTATTTGGCACAAAAGTGGTATGACCATTTCTAGGTTATAGTTTATCCCATGAAAATCACTTTATGATCAATATTAGTTGGTGTAAACATATAATGAAAATTACTTTTGGAAAGATGCAAAAATCTAACATGAGCGAAGGCATGCGAGAAAACCCTAACCTTGATTATTTTTATAGTAGTTTGGGCATTTATTCCACCCGTTTTGGGTGGCGCTTGCCTTTATAATGGCCTCTAACCCTCCCGTTGCAACATCAATTGCAAACGGTGGTGACGATGGCTCCCAAATGCGTGAGGAAATTTGTTTCAAAATTTTACGATGAGGTAACGATTCTGAAACCCCTCTGGATGTCACAATTGATCTTTCTTTTGTTGATCATGTTGTTCTAGTTTTATCGTAATAATTGTTTAATAGCGTATTTCGTGGTCGTATTCCGTTTGAGTCATATTTATAGAACTGGATTAGAAACCATTGGGAGACAACCAAAATCCAAGTCACTAGTGTTCGAATCTCACCAAAGGGTTTTATTTTTCACCTTTCATGAGCCGTCACAAGTCCAACTTGTTTTTTAGTGTTCTAATTGTTGGTATATTGGTAATACTTTGCTTCTTCTATCTAAATGGAATCTGATGCCAACCCATTCAATTAGGTATCCCTTTGAGTTCTTGTATGGGTGGAGCTACTGGGGTTACCACTACAGACTTTGGCCTCTTTTGAGTGATATTTTCTGACCCCTTAGCCGTATTGTTTGTCATGAGCCCGACCATTTTTTTACACACATCCTCATAAATGGGTTTATGTTGAAGTTGATTTAGCCTTTGATCGTGAGACCACATCGACATTTAGGTCGGGTACATTCATATCTCACAAAAAAAATTCTATTTCAACTTACCCAATAAGGTCTGTTTCCATTATCAAACTACGATCATCATATTCATGAGTGTCCACTTGCTCAACGTGATAAACCTACTAATGCTCAACCTGCTCTGATTCGTAAGTAGATGCCTCGAGGAATGGACCATTGTGGCTAATAAGAAAGGTGCTCATGGTAAACCCTCTTCTATAGTTCCCCGTCCTCTTCTAGTAATAGTTGGTTCCATCTACCTCGCCTCCTATTCTCGCCTCGACACGATCATCCCTCCTGCTGTGCGAGAGCCAACCCACTCCGCAAAAATATAATTCTTAGATGGTTGATATCACGTCTTCCTCCCAACGTCGCTCCTAGAATCCTCCTATAGATAACTCTATAGAGGCATTGGGGTCGAATGGGGCTAAGCGCCACACCATTTTGATAGAGCCACCCAGCTCAAACAAGTATGTTTTTCTCTCCAATAGATTTGGTATTTTAAGCTCGATCAGATATGTTGTACGATGGGAAGAGGGAGGAGTTGATCATGTCTGATCTTCCATGAATTTCCTCTCATGAAATGTTAGAGGACTCACAAAATCCTCCCGAAAATATTTTGTGAAGCATGTTTGTCAATTAGTTGGTAATCTTGATATTATTTGTTTGCAAGAGGTTAAAATTATAGGTTTCCTTCTTCAAACTTCCTTAATGTGCATTGTGCCGAATTATATGCATTATTTTTCATCCCATTTAGAATCCAATGGTGGAGTTTTTATTTCTATGTCTCAATATTTTTACCATGGGTCTCGATCCTGACAATCGGGTCGTGTGGGTTATTTTGAATATTAATGGTTTTTGCTTGGTGTGTTAAATATTTATGCCCCTAATGATGGCCCGAAAGGTTGGTGTTATGGCATTGGTTAGGAGATAATTTACCCCTTTCATATTGGGTTTTTTGGAGATTTTAATATGGTTGAACATCCAAGGACAAGTTGGGGGCCCTTCCTATGCGTTGGTGTGTTAGAGAGCGAGAAGTTTGTTTTATTTAAAAATAGGTGGAGTATTAAAGACCCTCTTTATAAAAGGTGGCGGGACTTTACTTAAAATTGGTTTACTTGGTCCATTTTTGAGAATGATGGTGTGTGTTCTTAATAGTCTTGATCGTGTCATGATATCTCGCAACAAGTTTTTGACTGGAAACTAAAGTTACTCTCCACTTACCACCCGACTAGACATTCTCTTATCAAATCACACCCCTATCTCTTTCACTTTTTCATGGGGTGGGGCCACTCTCAAAGTTCCAAATACGCAATTCTATTTGAATGTTTCTATGTTGAGTCACCTAGGGTTTTGTCTCTTATAGTGAAAGTTTGGAATATTACACCACGTCCCGCTTGCCGCTAGTTGGATATCTTGGTGGAATGAAGTGATTCAGTGGATGGCTAAATTTCTTTGCCATTTTGGAAAATAGGTGGCTCAAGTTCGAGGAAGCAAGATGATGTGGCTCTTTGGAGGAATTTCAAAGAATGAAATTGTTGTTAGAATCCCAACCTTTTGATGTGCCAACCCAAGTTAAATCCACGTAACTCGGACATAAACTAAAGCTTATTTAACAACACAAAGCTAAGGGTGTAGAGGTCCATGCTCAAATTCCTGGTTGAAAACTGGTGATCGAGCATATAAGAGCTTCTTCAAATTTCTTAGATCCAAGCATGTCAGGGAGAAAATTAAGGCTATTCAGTTGGCTCATTCTCATCTTACCACTCTCCCGGAGATCTCTTTGACCTTTTTAGATCATTATACCTTGGTTTTTTAGGCCCTAGAAGCCTTCAGCCAAAAGCAAAGCAACCTTACAACAATGCATTGAGGTGGTCCCATGTAAGTTGAGTCAGTAAGATAGGAAGCATTGTGATGCTTCTCTCTTTGTTGAAGAGATTCATAATGCCCTCCTTTGTCTTGTTGATGATAAATCTCGAGATTAGATGGTTTCCCTTGTGAATTTTACAAAGCTTCTTGGCCTTTTATTTGCCAGGATTTATTGAAGGTGTATCAAGAGGCTTTACAGAACCAATCCCTAGGTAATGTTATTAACAAAGGAAATATTAAATTCATTCCCAAAGCTAGGAACCTAGGAGGCTATCACTAATTGGAGACCTATCACCCTTCTCAATGTTTCCTATAATATTTTGGCTAAGGCTCTTGTCGTTTGTATTGCTCATCTTCTTCCTAAGATTGTGTGACCTGAGCAATCTGGTTTTGTTAAAGGCCGCTATATTCTGGATAATCTTATATTGTCTCAGGAAGGCATGGAATGGGCTCAAACTTCTCTGCAAAGGGTGATTTAAAAAAATTGATTTTGAGAAGGCTTATGACTGTATTAAGTGGCCTTTCATCCTTTTGATGTTTCGATGCGTTGGGTTTTGGCAATTTTTTTATCAATGCAGTTCAGACCCTCTTTGTTGATGCTTCCTCTTGTCTTACTATTAATGGTCGTCCATTCACTTGCTATTGGGTTGTATCGTTCCATAAACAAGGGTGTCCTCTTCCTCCTAATCTCTTTGTTCTAGATTATTGATGTGCTTGGTTATCTTATTGCCCGATAGAGAAGAGAAAAGGCATATTAGGGGATTTATCTTCCGATCATAAGACCCAACTCATCAATGGCCACTTTATGATGATTCTTTTCTCACTCTTTACGAAATGGAACATAATATCTAGGAGACATTATCTTTCCTTGAAATTTTTGCAAAGCTTCGAGGTCTTTCTAAATCTTTGGGTTTCCGCCAAAGTCCCTAGCCCATGCCGTATTGGTTGGCGGCTTACCCTAGAAGTGGATTCAGCGAGGAGAAATATTTTGGTTTCTGGGGATCCCCTTTTCTTTTGACAATGAATCCTCCACTTTGTGGTAGTTTTGATTGATCGGGTTGAGCGTAGAAAGTGCAAAAGTGGGTCTCTCGACCTTTTTGTTACATGGTAAATTCAAGTTTGTATTAAAATTATGATAGTGACTCGTAGGTTTATTATCTTTGCTTGTTGGTGTCCTTCTTGGGCTTCCTTTGAAAAATTGGCCAAGATTTTAAGGGATTTCTTTGGTCAAGTTAAAAAAGGGAGGATTCCACATAGTGGCTTGGGATATTTACATGCTTACTGAGGATTAAGGTGACATGAACATCATTGATGTTTATAGACAAGTATCTCCCTTTGTGCCAAATGGGTTATTCGTTGTATTCATGGAAAAATGCCTTAAAACTTATCTTAAGACATTACATTTCTTCTGGTTCTCCTTATGGTAAAAATGTTGGAAGAACATTGGCTTTCATACCTTATTAATTACTAGAGTGCTAGTTAAAATACCTAGTACTTTTGTGGTGAAAAGCATCTGGAAGGCCTTCGAGTCCATGAAACATCTGATGTCATTGGGTTGGTGATGGCTTCAGATCTGGTCTCTCTTTCAATGATCATAATATATAGTGGTCACACATTTTTGAACATCAAGGTTGTGAGGCTAGCTCAGAAAGGAATTTATATTATAAGTGATTTGGTCTCCAATAGAGATTGGCTTTCGTGGCTAGAGCTGAAACAAAAATTACATTTAGCCAACTTATAATTTCCCTCTATCGTAAGAATTCAATTTCTAATGCCAGGACGCATGTTCTTATTGTAAAAAATTGGGCTTTAACCACCTCTTTCCTGGTGGAAAGATTGGAGATGGAATGTGGATATTCCCTTATTGAATTATAGCTCTAGAGTAATCTATTCTCTGCTTTCTCCTATTTCATCTTCTCTAGATAAGCTCAGCCCTAGATGGAAGTTGCACTCCTCCCCCTCCACCTGGCTTCGACGTCTCCATCGGGCATGGAATCCTCTATTTGATCCCAAGTTGAATTTTTTTCTTTGGTGCCTCATTTACCAAGGTCTTCCGTTGGGGGAATGGTTAAGCCACATCGGCATTCCCAACCCCAAATGCCCTTGTTGTGGTCACCCTGAATCCTTTAAACATGTTTTGGGTTTGGCCCTCATGTGCTCAAAGTTCTTGGTGTTGGATCCACTCTCTTTTCTAGCCTTATCACCCTAAATTTTTTGATTGGAAAATTGCCTTTTTTGGGGATTATGCTAATTGGCCTTCTTACATTGCTTCTCTTTGGCATTTTTTCCATTATGTTATTCTCTTCCAGCTTTGGAAGGCTAGGAATAATGCTTTGTTTCAACACTATGAACTCACTATGGAGATATCTATTAATGAAAAGGTGGCAATTTCTGTCTTCTATGTGTATGCAGATCCAGGCCCAAGCTCAAAAATGTGGCGGCCAAGAGTTTTATCATCTCTAGCTACTACTTGACCATTGGGTCAACACATCTTGTATCATGAGTCGGGTCCCCAGGAGATGATGATCGGTGTCCTCTGCCTCCTCCTCGCATTGCCCATATGCCACGGTCATTCACATAGCCACTCTCGTAGCCACTCTAGGAGTGATCGGCCTTCTCCACCGCCGACTCACCCGACCCTTCTTCTTCTTGACCTGGTTGGAGCCCTAAAGCACATGGTAAAGTGGTTTTCAGATTCTCAAATTGAGGGTCTCCACTGGGGACACTTTCGGTTTGTGGGTCACCTCCACCTGGTTGAGGGATCATGGTTCCACTTAGTGTTCAGATGTCGGACCAAGATGGCTAGATGGTTAGCCCCTCTTCTAACGAGCCTCACACACTTGGCTTCTTTCCACCAAGGGATGATCCACCTCTACCTCCAAGTGTTACTGCTCTGTGTGCCTAATTTTGCTATGATATAGTTCTTTTGGTTCACCCTTGTGGCCGTGTCCTGTTCCTATGTGGCTTTTTTGGTTTCCTATGTGGCATTTTATGTATTGCCCTTTGGGCTTCGTTTCTTTTGAGGTCGTGTCCACTTCCGACTGCACCCCCTTACTATGTAACACTTTGTATTATTTTATTTATAATATAAAGGTGGTTCTAATAGTAAAATTACATTCGAATCAAAATATTAGCTAATATAAATATATATTATAATTAACAACTATAATTAATATTAAAAAGTAAGAAGATGGGTTGATAAAAAGAATTTTAATAATTAATTACTCTTTTGGTTTTTAATTTGTAATTTCAAACTAAGTTGTTGGGAAAATTTGAAACTCGTGAACTCCAGTTTTGTTGTTGCTCTATTTCATTTATTGCATTCTCAAATATTCCCCTAAGAAACAATCTATTTTGGTTAGTTTGATTGGAAAACTTTGAAGGAATAGCCCCATGTTTTTTCTTGTAGAAAAACATCAACTTCATATATAAGATTTTATTTGAATGTGCTTTGCTTAGTGAATTTTGTTCTACTGACATACGGTATTTCACATTTTAGATTCGAGACAATTATGTCAAGTGGATTGGAAATTTCACATTGTAGAGGTTAACATGCTTAGCAATAAATAGGAATTTTTATTAAGTAGTAGATGGATTAAGATAAATGTGGATAAAATTGCCAAGGATAACATGAATTTGGCCATGGAAAATTTGGCGGAGCTAGTTGACAAAGATGCAAAGATAAGCCATTTGATGGATGTTTCTTGGCGTATGAGATGTATTTGTATTGTTGGCTAGTGGCTCTATGTTTTACAGCCATCCTTCATATTCCTTTGCCATTCGAGTGCTTGGTTGTATTGTCATCTTTCATTCTTAAGTTTTGTTAGCTAAGCATTGTGTTTGGGAAAATATTTGTTCTTGTTTCGTTGGTATTTGAAAGTTCTATGTTTTCTCACATGTGCAGACTTCGAAATCATCCATTCAATGGCCCCTATTATAAATGAGAAAAGAAATCAACTTCAAGGAAAAATAAAACACTAGTATGGACATTTCCAAATATTTCAATCAGCCAGAAGTAACCCCAATGGCGATAGGTAAGCAAACCAATTTCTACTATGATATTGTTACTTTAATTTTTTAATTTACTTGGACAAGTTATAAGAAAACCAATTTCTCTCAAATGCAAAAAACCCTAGCAGTGACCTTACTCCAGATGAAATTTCCAATCACCAAATTAATCCAATTCAAATTGATAGTTCCGATAATCCCATTTCCCATCCAAATCACGCTTCGATAAACACTCCAGAAATTCACATCATAAACATAAGAGTGGGAAGTGGACTATAGGAAGAAATTATAAATTTGAATGGTCAACAAAATATCCATTCATTGAACCTATTGAACCTGAGAACAATATTTATACTCCTACAGAATGTAGATGTACTATCTGTAGTTGGAGACTTGGCAGAGACCAGAAAATGCAATTGAAGCTATATCAATAAGAAGCATTGTGGGAAGATATACAAGTCAAAAAAACAAGATGATGGAACATTTATAAAAAAACTAGATGGAAAAGTGAGGAGGATTGTTTTCATATGAGATATGTGCAGAATATGATAATTGAATCATAAACATCTTCAAGACCTCGTTGAGAAAGGAAAAACTATAAAGGCAAGATTTGAAAAAGCTATAGGCGTAAGTCTTCGGGAAAAACTCATTCAATTGAACAATATTTCACATTTTAAAAAGGCTAACCAATTTTAGATCTAATTGATTATAAGAATTTGTATAAATCTAATATATTTCCAAATATTCCAACAATGCACTTTAGTGGATATCGGTGCATGGGAAATGGAAAAGTGTATGGGAGGAATAGAAATCATTGATTTGAGAGAGAAGGTAAACAATGTAAATTTTATCAAGTTTTGTCAATTGATGAGGTCACTACAGTAGATAATACATCTTGGGTGTGCATGCATGTCTACACTTTTATTTTCATTAACCATTTTAGGAAAATAATCTACTAAATATCCATTAAATGATGGAGAAATTGCAATGTTGATAACATCTACAAACTTGTTATTAAAAATATGAAGGAAATAGTTGGTATGGATGATCATTCCATCTCTACAAAGCTGATTTGTGTAGGAGTTGATGGTGCATCTGTCATGAAATGTCACAAAATTGGACTTTGTATCCATCTGCAAACAAGATTAGCCCCTTACAGGATACTTATTCACTTTGTATGGCTCACTTGAATACATTTGGCATCAAGATTGTAAATAACTTTGATAATGATGCCAAGGTGGAGGAGCTGATATGGGACTTACATTCATATATGTCAAACAATCCTAAAATATTTTTAGAGTTTAAAATATTTTCTGTTGGAATAACAAATGGTAAAAAATGCTAAAATATGTTGACACGAGATGGATATCATTGTATGAACTAGCTTATAGGATTTTTGAGGAATACAAGTCCGTAGTGGGGTATATGTTCAAGAATCGAAGAAAAGTGGACAAGGCTAATGATTTGTTGTATCATTTGGTGATATAGATACTTTATTAAATTTATGTGGTATTTTGCCAATCTTTGAAGGAAATAAAAAACTTGGTGAAACATGCTCAGAGCGATCCATATACATTGTTGATTTTCTTAAATTAAAAACACATGTATGATTTTAGATACCTTGTATATCACCCAAGATTGGATTCAAAAGAAAGTTTTTAGTGATTCAAGGTTTTGAAAGACACCAAAGATATGAACCGTTAACTAAATTTCAATACCGGTGGTCATATTTTTATTTACATTGATGGGGAAAATATTAAAATCACTCTTTCTACAAAGATCCTTATACGCAGAGTTACGAACTTGAGGAAGTACTTGTCACGAGATGTCTTTTTGATGCTACAGTTTCTAATGTACGTAAAAAGATGATGAAAATATCTAAAACATTAACTTATGACATCAAAGAGTGTTTTAAAAACAATGATTGTTGGAGGCGATGGGAGTTATAAATCCCATTTTCTAGAACCCGATGATTGATGAAGAACAAAGAAATACTAACTTTGGGAAATCCATGGCTGCACTTATGGAACAGTTTTGCAAATCTTCACATGTTGATGGAGGGGAATTAAATGGTATATTGGATAGAAAATTACTCATATCCCAGTCAAAACATTTTGGATTTACAATGTTTGATCAATATAAGCTTATAACTGACCCAATAGAAATGGGAGATGGCACGCTATTGTGGAGAAGGATGTATCAGAATAGCATTCTGAGAGCAAACATAAGTGAATACTTCAAACTATATGAGATCATCTGAGAAAATGATTCTTGGGTCTATTGAAGATGAAAGGGTATTTAGTGCACTTTCGTTTGTCGAACCAAAACTTCGCAACTGATTAGACAAAAATTTGGAAACTTGTTTGAGAATATATGTTTCAAGATATAGGGTGGACACATTTTCATATGAAACTCTTACTACGTGGACATCTCTGCCAAACCACGAGAGTTGTTAATCGGTTAGCAAAAATGAAGTCTCTAATAATGGTGAAATTGACTTGGACTTTGTCAGACAAGAAACTACACCAGATATAAGAAGTGATGAAGGACCATCTAGGATAGGGTTGTTCAAGTTACCAGATAGTTGATTGTATTCATTTTCTGAAATATAAATTATTACTTGATATTTTTTCATTCACATATATTGGGCATATTATGTTTAGAAATTGTTTAATCCCTTTGATATATTTAATCATGTTTGAATGTTGAAAATAAAAAATGGCAAATAGTTCATATTTGTGCGATATGTAAATTGGATGATGTAATAATATTAAATTTCGTTACTAATAAAGTATTTTCATTAGCTGATTTCTCACTTTCAATTCCACATGCACAATTGTTGGAAAATATATTATAAATTATAATCCATATATGATATACAAGTAACAACATCATGATTATTAGGATTAATAAAAAAACATGGCATTCTATGAATACATCACTTGATCCATCATTATTGGAGATAATCTTTACATGAGGAATCAAGAATAGAGATTCAAGAATCAATTGAAAATTATAAAGTTTGTTAGCAACATGCACATGCTACTTTCAATAAAAAGCGTTTTAATTATAGAGTTAATACTTTTTGAAACTAAATTGAAGAATGTAAATCCGATTCCCTAATTTGAATCAATGTGTACTATTCTAATATTGTAGAAGCTTGAAAAAATAAATAACTAGAGTTTTCATTCGACAACACCCATGACAGAAATAAACAGATCAATGAATAACAATTTCACATAAAGATAATGTTTTCAAATTCCAATTATAATCCAATATCACTAACACAATTCCACAAACACAATTGTTTGCAAAAATATTATAATCCATATATGTTATATAACTTCGTGATTATTAGGAATAATCAAAATTTCAAAAACATATTTGAAACTAAATTCTAGAATCCATGTGTACTATTTATCAATTGTTTCACATAAAGATAATAAACAATTTCACATGAGATCTCATAATAAAAAGATCAAAAAAATTCATAAAGATAATGTTTTAAAATTGTATTTGTCACACTAAAATACTCAATACATCAATAGTAACATAGATTTAAAGTTTTAATTCAAGTTAAGTGTACCCTTGTCCTTGACCAGATTTAACAACAACACCAACTTTCTCACTATCACATATTACACCAGACTCTACTAATTCCTTTTCCATAGCCTTAATGTTTTCCAAATTGTATGTCTTCCCTAGCAGCATCTCCTGCTGAAAGGATAAAAGGATACTCATAAGTTTTTTTCTTCATAAGAATTTTTGGATCCATTTGATGCTCCTTGATAATCCTCTGCAAATTATTGTTCTCGCTTGTTTAGCAGAATAAGTTTTTCTTGAAAACCAATAGTCCCTTTGACACTCTCTTTCACTTTTCTCGAGTGCTCCTCCAATAGCTGCATCTCTATTCTCAAAGACTAGTATTTTGATTGTAATCAAAATCACATAATTATTATTTAGAATAAGATAAATAATAACTATATATATGTAACAATCTACAAAAACATTAGAACTTACCACGGCCAAGTCTTTCTCTGCATTAGCAATAGTGACAAGATTCTTGTCACAATTCCACTTGTTGTAGTATGACTGTGCCTCAGAATTCAAAATTAGCCAATCTGTTCAACATTATTGTCAAAACTTCATCCCTATTATAGACATTGTCGGTGACTGCATTTCCTTTTTGTGCTTGAGCAAGAATACTATCAATCACCAATGGTTGATTTTTAACCAATGAAAACAATTGTTCTCTGTTTTCAAAATTATGATATCTATCATTAATTTATTTTATTAGAGATTTCACTCTGATCTCCCACATCTTCATCTCCTTGAGGTTAGGAATAACATTTTCCATGACAAGGGTTGTAGCATTATCTAACACAAGGATCTCAAGTGAAAAGTTTGTCTTTTGACATCATTTGTTCCCTACGTAGTAAGGGAAGTAGTATCTAAAGATCCTGTGGTGGGCATTTTCTTATGAAGCAGTTACATTAGATCCTTAGCATTCCCCATGATGCTCACATCCTAAAAAAGCAGTTGTCCAACCCTAGAAACTCCTCATCCATTTCTATAATGTTTAGAATAGAAGTTCCTACAAAGAGCACTGCATGCCCTCAACATTAAAATGGGAAATCGAGGATATTTTCATATAATGAGTTCCGTTATTCATAGTCATTGTAGTGTTAGGGAGCATAAGCCTTTTTCCCAACCATAAGCAAATGACGGAGGTAGAAGGGGAGGTTGGCCAGGAACTGATGCACTCCTTTTGTGCTGAGATGGAGTCAGAGCATAGGTGGTGGCAGTGGGCGTGGCTGAAGGATGAATTTCAGATTGCAAAAGATCTACAAGCATATATACTTTAACAATATAAGATTTAACTACCAAGTATCAGTAATCAATATGTTAAAAATTTGAAATTAAAAGACAAACAAGTGAACAGTAAGAATTTATTACACTGTGAATGTTTTCTATAGTCAACAAAATCTTGGTGTGTGATGGGTGGAAGGGTGGTGGTGGCATAGGCCTTGTTACGACGTTGGAAAATCATGAATTTTACGAAACAATTTAAATATGTTGATAAATTCATAAAAGAAATTCAAAACACTAATATAAATAAAGTTTAAGTCATTATTTTTAGTTGATTTGTACTAGAAATTGAAACATGTGGGTTGGCTACTACAGCGAGAATGAATCTATTCTTGCTCTCAGGCCCTCAGGTATGTATGTGGTGTCTGCTACATGAGAAGACTCTCTCCGAGGCGATGCAGATATGCCAGAAAAGGCTGCACATTAGGATAATATTAATGAAATTAGAAATATGAAATTGTAGAAAATAAGAGATTCAAATTATCAATATAATTACTCTGTAAAATAATTAAATAAAATTTAAATTATTAAGGGTAAGTACACCAAGTTGGGGGGCCAAAAGGGGGTCTTAAGTGGATGCATTTTTCTGAAAACTAAAAACTTCAACTTGTACAAGTTTTTCGAAATAGTTACACTCAAAATTGGAAGATATTGTAGAAATATGAATTGTAGCATTTTGAGTCTAGTTTTAAAGATACTAAATTTTAATGAAAATAAATAATTTTAAGTGGCTCAAATAACTAAAATACCAACAGGTGCTCCTTTTTTTGTTAAAAAACATAATAGGGTGACTTTTGTGCCCCCACCATTTTTGAGCACCATTTAGTATTTTTGAAAGATAGCTAGGAACATCTACTTTGTGTTAGAATTTTTTTATTTATCATTTTTCTAGTACATAAATGTTATGTTTTGAAAAATAATAAAGCTTCGGCCTGTAGTACCCCACGAACTACCTCAAAAAATATGAAAAATTAGATTTTCTTTTTTTTTTAATATGTATATAATTAGGCCTAGTTTGTGCTAGTACAAATTTTTCCATTCCGATGAACCAAAAAAAAAGATACACGATGAAAGATAAACATATTTAAACTTCAAAAAAATTCTATAAAAATGCATAGTTAGAAAATAAATAATATGGAAACCTTATATTAGTGGAAAATTTGAAAAATTATATATTTAGAAAGAAGAAACTCTGCTTTACGTCGTGGTATAAATTTTTAAAATGGATCAATTGTTTTATTTTGATTTATCATGGAGGAAGTTGCATTTTTACATTTTCTGGAAAAACACATTGTTTTTGTGTTTGTTCAGTCATACCTCGAGCTTGGGGATCAAGCTGGATCCAAGCCTTGAGGCATGGCTTGGAAAAAGAGAAATGCAAAACGAGTACGCATTCTATATAGTATAAACATTGTATATGTTTTTTTACGTGTTACGTAAAGTATAAACATTGTATAGTATGTGTTCTATATAGTATAATTTAAATTTATTTATGTAAATATAATAAATTAGGGTCACTCTGCACCTTATGGAATTAGTCTCACATGCTCCATCAGTCACGGTTTAGGAGATATTTTTATAGTATAATATGGTCATAACATAGGTAATTTTTCAGATTTCAAAGCATTCATCCTAAAGATCTTAGTATTTAACTACTACAATCAAAACCATAAACCATAGGACATAAACCTAAAACCTAAACTATAAACCTTGAGCCCTAAACCCCTAAACCTTGAACCATGATCCCTAGACCACAAAACCTAAACCCTAAACCCTAAACCTTAAACATTCAACCCTTACCCTTAAGCCCTAAATCCTAAGCCCCCAAACCCTAAGACCTAAGACCTAAGCCCTAAGCCCTAAACCATGAACCATGAGCCCTAAATGCTAAACCCTAAATCCCTAACCGTAAAACTAAAACCTAAAACCTAAACCTTGATCCCTTCAAAAGTGCTTGAACAAAAAGATAGGGGTAGTCATCAATCCTAGTGAAGGGTGTGATGTGATTTCCAAGTAACTTGAAATTCATGTAGATTTAGAGGTCATAACACGAATTTACAAATATCTCTATAATTATAAATGGAAGCCAAGTAACGGTATCTCCATGTACATCTAAGGATCAAGGACTACTAGGGTCTTTGGAAGGATTGGACATTCAAGAATATGACATTTCCCTCCTTCAAAATATCAACAGATGAAAGACATCAAATTATGATGACTCTCTTTAAATATTACGCCTCAAATTCAATGAACCATTTTCGAGGTTGAATACTCTCTCTGTCAATTACTAATAAGAATGGGTAAGACACATAACATTATAATGAGTGAAATATTTCCCATGCGATGGGAAAAAGAAGATAGTTATATTAGGTAATATTTCTTTACCCTAAGCCCTAAGCCCTAAACCCTAAACCCTAAACCTTGAGCCCTAAACCCTAAAACCTAAACCCTAAATATTGAGCCCTAAAACCTAAACCTTAAACCCAAAACCCTAAACCTTAAATTCTAAACACTAAACCCTAAACTATGAAACCTAAACCAGTGAACCTTGAACCCCTGACCATAAACCCTAAATCCTAAACCCTAAACACTAAACCCTAAACCTTGAGTCCTAAACCCTCAACCCTAACACCTAAACCCTTAACCCTGAGCCCTAAACCCTAAACTCTAAACCCTGAGCCCTAAACCCTAAACCCTGAACCATGAGCTCTAAACCCTAAACCCCAAACCCTGAGCTGAAAAACCTAAACCCTAAACCATACACACTAAATCCTAAACCCTAAACCCTTATCCATAAACCCTAAACCCTAAACCTTGATTCATCGAGCCCTGAGCCCTAAACCCTAAAACCCAAACCCTAAATACTAAGCCCTAAAACCTAAACCTTAAACCCTAAACCCTAAACACAAAATCCCTAAACCCTAAACCCTAAACCTTAAATTTTAAACACTAAACCCTAAACCCTAAACTATGAAACATAAACCCTGAACCCTGAGCTCAAAACCCTAAATCCTAAACCCTAAACCTTGAGCCATAAACCCTAAACCCTAACCCCTAAACCCTCAACCCTAAACCTTGAGCCCTAAACCATAAACCCTAAACCATGAACCATGAGCTTTGAACCCTAAACCCTAAACCATAAACCCCTGAACCATGAGCCAAAAAACATAAACCCTAAACCCTAAACACTAAATCCTAAACCCTAAACCCTTAGCCCTAAACCCTAAACCCTAAACCCTTAACCTTGAGCCCTAAACCCTATTCCCTGAACCTTGAGCCCTAAACCCTAAACCCTAAAACCCAAACCCTAAATATTGAGCCCTAAAACCTAAACCTTAAACCCTAAACCCTAAACATCATTTTAGTAAGGATCTCATTTTAGTAAGAAGTAGACAAGCATCATAGAGCTAATTCATGGTCACTAAAGTGAATTATGGACCAAATTTCAAAATTAGTACCAATTCAAGTAGTGGTAGGGCAAAAATCCAATCCAGAAGGTAAAAAAACCTACAAAACAACTATATGTTTTCACAAAACAAAGACCAACTACAATATATATGGCTTGAAAGTTTTAGGTCATTGTTGAAATTCTAAAAATGAGTAAGTACTGACCAGATTAGATTTTGAAAAACTATCTTCTAGATTATCACTATCAAAACTATGGGACCACTTCCATCAGGTGTAGAGTGACCCTAATTTCTTATATTTAGTAAAATAAATTTAAAGTATATTTCTTATACTTAACATTTATTTTACTAAATATGGCTCCTTCCAGCCCCTACAAACTTCATATAGAATAAAACACGTACGCATTTTTGTTCGAGAAAAAAGCATACACATTTAGGTTCTTGAATTCCCGAGCCTAGGAAAACATATCTTGATCACATTATTGCAAAACATGATCGCGTTTCATTCATTTTTAGTTTTTGTCCACTTTTGGCCCACCAACTTCTTGCACTTACCCTTGATCATTGAGTAGTATGTAAAACTTAAAACCTTGATTTTTTTTTATAGAAGTAGTTACGAGTGTGTTCTACTTCTCTCCTAGTAATGGGATTTGGGCCAAGCACGATGAATCCAAAGAACCATGCATCCATTTGTCTGGTTTTGACTCTTGAGACACAAAGGTCATCAAAATCAGAGACATCAATTGTGTTGTTGTCACGGAACCCTCAAACCGGAAGAGTTATGTGAGTAAACTTCCTTATGATGACGTTCTAGTGTTTCACTTTCTTTGACGTGTTCATTCACATTAGTTAAAAATAGAATTATAGATTACATATTTATAATACAAGAGCTTATTTATCAATGAATTTTTTAAAGGAATGAAGATTAAATATTTTTAAAACAAAATACTCACCAACTGTTGGTCAATAGGAATTCCATGTTTTTCCATCTTCTCGTGAAGAGAATTTGGAATATTTGTTGATTTGAGTCCATAAAAACCTTCATAATATAAAGAAAGAACATAATAAGAAGAACAAATAACTGCAGTAGGATTGAGTTTGGCCTTGTCAAGATTAGAATGAATCTTTGATGCTAGATATGTGCACCAATCGAATCTAACACCGGCAATGGTTTGAAGAAGGTAGTGCATTTCCCATTGAGGAATGTCGGTGTATCTTCCCTGTAACACTATACGGGACTAGAAAAGTTCCACCATGGCTAGGAGAAATGGGTCTTTGATAGATTGAGAGTTAATGCCACTTTTGGTCGAATTATTTGCCTCAACCTCAACAGAGAGATTGTAAGGAGACTCTAAATTTTTTTTTTGCTCATCAAGAAGAACGACTTTGGAGGTTTCATGAAATTCATTTTGATGGGGTAGGCCTATTATACGATGAATGTCTTCAAGTGTTATTTTGATGATAAATTCGTGGGAGGGTAATTGAACTACGAATGTGCCATTAGAATGATTATACATTTACATTAAATTATTTAGTAATGTGTGTTTTTAAATCTTTGGGGCATGTAAATAAGACCATGGAACCCTGAGCTACCAATCCAACTGGATTGGCTAAATATTTGAGGGTCTTCGAGCAGTTGCAACAACTAGGGATATAAAATGTTTCGGTAAACATAGGAAGTTGGTTTAATGATTTTTTTTCCTTGGGGTCATTATTCTTGAATGTCAAACTTGATTACTTGATAAAGAAGCGGTTTCTGAGTTGCAGATTAAGATACCTATATATGATGACAAGTGTGTCTTCAAGTTCACTTTGAATATTGATGATCAAGTTTGAACCTAATAGTGGAAGACTGGAAGTGGACGAGAAGCTTGGAACTTTATGAAAAAATCTCTCGTAGAAACCTGCAGGTGAAAATGAGACAAAATGAATGGGGATGGCTATATATATGGGAGAGGAAATTTCATTAAATGAGAAAGGCACGTTGCAAGTATCACATTTTTTTCTAGATGTACTTCATTGTTACCTTCTGGAAATGTTAAGTACACGTTACTGGTAATGAACACCAACTTGTGTAACTTAGGTAATGCTAAACACACGTTACGGTGAAAATTCCACATTTCGTTACCGATCGGAGACACATTTCAATAACGGCGGCGAACAAGACTTAAAACTATTGTGCCGGTCGAGGTAACTAGAAAGTGTTTCCATTCGAACACTCTTGAAAAGTGTTGTTGGTCCGTAACACTAAAAAAGTGTTGTTGGTTGATAACTAAAAATTGTTGTAGGATGGTAACACCGAAAAGTGTTTCGTGCAGTAACACTTGCGAGTGTTACTAGTGGACAACACTTTGAGGTGTTACCGTACCGATAACACTTGGTGCATGTTTTCGCTCACTAAATCAAACATTTTTTTGGTATTTTCGTTTGGAGTTTTAGTGAAAAAACCACATGATCCACCATTTTTGAAAAAAACGGATTCCTTTCACCACTTGTCCCGAAATCCATTTTTGCACTTTCTCATGCAGTGTGAATGGTTTTATCGTTCGATTTTCCACCCATTCTATATAAATTTTTGGGGAGGGGGGTCTTAAAATGAATCCTTCCTAAAACACAACTCTATTTCCCTTTCACACAGCCTCTCTCTCATCCTCTCTTAGCTTGAACAACCTCAAGTTGGGTGGCTTCTCTTGTATTTATAATCTGCACACCCAAATCTTTCACGTTTCTCTCTCTCTGTCTTTGGCTCTTCCACTTGTCCCTCTTGGACTTCAAATTGGAATCGACTTCTTTATTTATATTATCCATGTAATATGATTTTGACCAATCCCTTGCACCACGTTTCTTGGTGGTTGAGTCCTCCTTATCGATTTGCTCCATCATCCGGTCACCATCAACATCATGATCGACAAATCAATTTTGTTTGTCATCTCCTTTTCAGTTTTCTTATTTTCGCAAGCCTTGTTCTTTGTGCTTGTATTGCATCCTCTTCTTATCTTCCACACTTCACCAATTTCTTTGTGCGCTCAATAGATTAAATTTCAAATTATACACACACACACACACACACACACACACACACTTTGTTGGCTTAAATACTTTTGGAAGAAAAATATTATAGATTTATTAATTGAGGATGATTTCATTTTAAATTTGGGTTCAATATCAAAAACAAATACCCACTTAAAATTTCACAATTTTTGTGATGTTTTAAACAATATTTATACAATCGCTACAATAAAAAACTACATTGGTCTATTTAGGATGGTTAAAAGTGATTGAAAATCATAATCACATGGCTTTTAAAAATGTTAAGGAGTTACTAAAATCTGGGTGAATGTCAAATTTCATCCCGTTGATAGTTTGGGATTGTGAGTGTGAAGTAACCATGAAGGTACTTTGTTATAGTCTCATAGCGTGTATTGTAAAAATAACGTAAAATAAGATTAACATAAAAATCCGATACCCACTAAAATTAGGAGAGGAGTGAAAAGAATGATTAAAAGAAATAGAAAAACCTTCCACATAAAAAGAGTAAAAAACATAACATAAAGACAAAAGATAGTCCCAAAACACATTTCTAGTAAGGGAGCCAAGATTGAAGAAAGAAAGAAAGAAATTTTGTGGCCCTAATGAAAAAGAGCGAGAAAAATCAAAGATGATGGTCAACTTTTAAAAAAATGCAATTCATTTCTTAAAAAACATAAATGATTTTCCTTAAAATAAATTCTCTCTTCGGGTGTGGAATAAAAAATGAAGATGACGACAAAGAAAAATACAAATCTATCGTCATTTTCATTTTCCGCCGCAATTCTATTAATATTTTTTGGCATAAATTCAAGGCTTGCGGCTCACAAGAGTGTTGGAACAATTTTGACGAAGTTCAGGTTTACATTCCGAGAATCTCTCCCCCTATAAATGAGGAAAATTTTAATATATATAGAGAAGGGGGGCTACCAACTAACAATATTCATTAAATTCTGGAAGGAGGTATGGTAATCATGCCATTTCACTTTCCGATGGCACTTTTCTTTCATGACTAACAGGGTGCCATACCTCATTAAAATAGTTGTTGAGCTACCTTGTACGATGTAATTAATGTCTAGCTTGTAGGTGACATTCTTTGCTCACGCCCGACGGGAATGGAAGAAGTTGTTATTGACAAGGGAAGGAGTTGTCGCATGACAAGAATAAATGATATCATGTGATAGTGAGGGAAGGTTGACGTGCATCAAGATGGAATGTTGTCGCATGATAGAAAGGGAACATGACATGTGAAGGAGGGATGAGGCACAACAAGGAGGAAGGATTGCCACACGGAAACGAGGAATGTTGTCGCATGATAGAATGAATGTGGCGATGCGCGTCAGGAAGAGGTGGTTGATGCGGGAAATTGAAACGGTTTACGCATGTCAACGAAATGGTTGACGTGCGTCAGCAAGTGGCGGTTGATGCGTGATAGGAAAATGGTTGACGTGTGTCAGGAAGAGGTGGGTGTCACGCGACAAGAAAGCAGTGAGACGCATGTCAGTGAAATGGTTGATGTGCATCAACAAGTGGCGGTTCATGCATGATAGGAAACTACTTGACTGGAATCAACAAGAGGTGGGTGTTGTGCAACAAAAAGATGTGGTTGTTCGCATGGTTGACATGTGACAAGAAAATCGAGATCAAACCTTTACCACGGTAAGACAAACTACCGACTAAAAATTACACACTACTACTTGATCAATCAATTGCCAACGCCTTGACTGTTTAGCTATCCATCTTGTAGGGGTGCAAAATATGGATAACAATTCTTCTTCTCCCTTGTGCTCTTCCCATGTAACATTCATTTTTTCTTCCATACACACCTTCCTTTAGTGTACTCCTAGCATATTATGTGTGTTCTTTTTCGTCGTGCCCTCAAGTTTCTATCAATTTGTTCACTTTATTCACCTCCTTTCTACCCTCGATCACATGGCCTTTCCTTTTTGGGTGGTTTTCTTTTATGTTTTTAAGACAAAACCACACCTCTTGGAGTCCCCTGAAGCTACTTCATCATTTCCTTTGTGTTCTTCATAACTACCGTGTAAGAAACATATCCTTTCCTCGACACCACTTGGCTAATAATTACATTGTTCTCGGTTGTGTTTTCTACCCAATTATCACATGGTAGAACACAATCTTCCATTCCAGATGCCTCACATTTAACCATCTATCAACCCTTCACCTTTCTTTTCACCGTTGTTATACTCCCAAGTATGTTTGATCCTCTACCAACCTTCACTCATGATGGAAATCATGATGCCTTATCTAACCGCGCCTCATGTTTTGTGGTTTTTACCTTCATCTACAAGAAAGCAAATTTTTGCTCGATACCACTTAATTGTGTAGGTGCCTCTACTGTACTCTTGGATCCTATTTTTTTAGAGTCGGACACAACAAAAGTAATTTTCTCTGTTTCTTCTATTATTTCAAATTTCCATACGAAATCTACAACATTTTCCTCTAAGGGATACATAATTGTTGCCACCTTCTCGGGCTAATCAAACTCTCTTCATCTATGTGGATGATCTTTAACTCTCTACTTGGCCCCTCTAGATGATTAACTCTGCTTCTCCCTTTAGTTGACTAACTCGACCCATTTGTGGCCTAAAACACCACCCTTTTTCACTTTCACACACCTCAACAGGATCTCTCTTAACCTCAAAAACCCCAAGTTGGGAATTTCCTCCTTTATTTATACCTTCGCATCGGGTTAAAGCATATAATCGTGTCCCACTTTTTTGTAGTTTTTGTACTTTCAAGCCAAACTATGTCCGACAACCAAAACATGACCAAACACATATAAAATGACCAAACATGCATTTTTAAGAGGCTATAAATAATAAGGTGCAGGGCATTCAAAATTTACTGATTTTTTAAATTTTTATAGTATTTTTAATTATTTATTTACTAGTCGATTTTAAAATATTTATGGCCGCAAAGTGGGACACACTTGTATGCTTTGACCTTACCCAAAAATTTCCTTCTTCTAGATCCTTTGGCATGCTCTCCCACTTTTCTTGCTTCGAATTCGAACTTGAATCCAAATTCTTTATTTCTCTTATCCACATAATCCACGTTAGACCAATCCCCTTAAGCCACGTCTCATGGTGATTGGGTTCTCCATATCGGTCATTCCATCATTGGGTCACCATCAACCTCATGACACACAAATCCATTTAGTTTGTCCTTTCCTTTACCAATTGTCTTATCTTCTCAAGTTTCATTCCTTGCGTAATTTTGTTGTGTCATCTTTTTATAATCCACTCTTCGCTAGTATCCTGCATGCTTAATAGTGGCCAAGATGTGAATAGGACATTCGGTGTGATTGGGACACATGGGATCACCTCTCAAGCCGTGGGACTTGGGCTCGAGGTGAACCTCCGGAGAAGGCCGGCTTCCTCTTCCAACAAAAATGATTATCTAATCCTACGCTAACATTTTCATGGGGTTTTAGGGAAAGAGATTTACAGAAATGAAACTATACTAGGGATGGTGATGCACCAAATAAAGGGTGTCTTCAGATTCAGGAAGGGTTAATTTGAAGAGGGTGTGTGCACCCACAGGTCAACTTCACCTCTGCTAACTTAGAGAGGGTACAGGATACCACAAACTAAGAGACACGCGTTCCCTTTGTTAAACTTTATCAGCCGAGAAATATACCAGTTTCCCAGTGAAGAAGGATGAACTCAAGAAGGGTGAACAGACACCACAACTCAACTGCATGCAATACTTCACCACTCGATAAGCACAGAACTCCAAGAACCTGCAATAGAACTTAAACTTGCACAGTGTACCTGGAAGTATGAGAAAGGCACAAAGAAGCAAAAGGATGAAAGGACCGAGATTAGTCACAAAACACACACTTTTATTGCTTCAATAACATGCACAATGCATCATACATTCAGAAGAGGCAATAGTTGCCATTACTGAGTCTTGAAGAGGAGGCTTGAAAGTTCTCTCAACACACAAGAACAACTTGCGAAGAGAGAGGATTCTTGAAAAGTATACACTGCTTTGAGATATCTAGCTGTCCAACTTATGCGAACTATTGGAACCCTTTGAAATGAGCTTCCAACTTACATTTATAGAAGAATATGTGAGAAAGAAGAGGAAATGGTCATAATTACATTCCTAAAATGAAGGCCCATGATGTATTTATTACAGTTAGTTGAACCACACGAGAAGGTTCCATCATGGGTCATTAATTGCACGATGACCTAGTCTTCTCAATTAATTAAAAGAATATTTAAATAAAATATTTAAATAATAATAATAAATATTATTATTAAAATATTTAAATAAAAATATTAATTTAATTAACATAATGTTGGGACCCCGTTGACCCGTTTGACTTGAAGAGGAGGGGGGTCCATGTGGATAGAGTCTGCACAATCTCAACTCGGTGAGCTTCGAATCCTCTAACTCGGTGTTGCACTCGATTTTTGACCCCGCACTAACTCTTTCCTCGTCTTGGCAATCGGGCTCTTTTGCATTGAGTCCTTCGAATGGTGAGCTATCAAACTTGATTCTTATCATTTTGCTAAAATGCATGTAGATCCTGTGAACCTGGCCTGACGCAAATTAAGACTCGCCTCACGAATGCCACTGCTACGGTCTTGCTTCAAACTCCAAATCGAGCCATTCTGAATTACCAAGCCACCTATATGCATTGTGAACATGAAGCTTTAAGCTCGAAATTGAAAGCCTCTACAAATACATTAAACTTGACACCCATGAGCTTATTCTTTATCTCGACTTGGTACCAATGTTTCCCAATATGAAAAGTTTGACTCTAAATCATACTTAGTGGATTTGATCCATAATACATTGGTTGTACCCACGAGGTTAAACAATTCAATGAATTTAAATTATTTCACTCTGCATGTTGCGCCATTTAGAAATGATTTTGAGCTATGAAAATTGTTAGGGATCACGTTACGTGGCCCTGTCGACATTGAATCGATTGATTTCTGTGATAGCTCTAGCTTGACAGATAGAGTTATTTCTTCTTGTTTTGGACCACATATTCACATGCATTCCACGTTCAAACTCCATGAAACAACACCACGAGCTCTTCGAATTCGACTGGCTTTGTTTTGCATATCGATCCGAAACACCGGTTGGCTCAAACTCACTTGAATGTCGTGCTTAACCCAACATTTCTAAAAAGAATGGTTTTACCACAATGTTCACGGTTCTTCCTTATCATATAACACTTGCAGTAAGAATGTTTTAGCTTGGCCATAATAAGCACAATTGTACCTTCCAAACGATGAGAAAATGCCATTATCAATAAAGACCTAATGCTGCCATGATGATGACCCAGGTTCATGCCCGTAACATGTCGATAGACACCCTTAAGACTGATTCTTGGACAAAGAGCCCTTCGGTATTTTGGTAGTGCACTCGGAAATCTAGGCTCCAACCAACAATTATGCCACTATTGGGATCTTAGTATGGAATGGGTAGCTGTGAGCTACACAATATACTCATTTTTCGAAACTAAAAAGATCCTTTATGTTACAATTTGCAACACATAAAATAAGCCCTTCAAAAAAAATACGTTGAACAACTGGGGCAACCAAAAGGACCTTGGAAAAATGTACAGGAACAACCATATGAATTCTTCCTTAGTCGTGGATCAAAGCTAATAGAAATAAAGCTAGATAAAATTAGCTTGAAACTGCAGTATAATCGTCCATTTGTTAAAACAAGTTTCTCTGAACCTGGTAAAAGAATACTTTTATTGTCTGATTGGACGTACATAATGGAAGGGTATAAATATATTGCCTCGCCCCATAGAGTTTCTCAAAGAGACCATTTACGAGTAACAAGGATGTGGCATGCAAAAGCGGCCGACCGGGTATTTGAGAGGACCTTCACATTTAATTCGTTTTAGGAGAAGAAATCTTTGAGCAATATGAATCGTTTCATTCGCACCGTAATAAACCTTCATCTCTGGTTCGGAAAATTTTATGAAGCCTTGAATGGCGTGACTCCAATCCATCGTATACGGCGGTGAATATTTGTTTCTGCTGATTTCATTCGATTGATGCGAGTTCGAAATAAGGATAGGCATGCATTCGATTTGCTTGAGCAGATGATAAATACGACACTGACAACTGCTTGCTTTAAGCATTCGAAAAGGAATTTTAACTATCGCGCATGCATGTGAGTTGAGAAGTATGGGAGCTTGTCTTGCTGACCACCGAATGCTCGAGGAAGAAGTATTTTGTGAAAGTGATTGAGCGGGAGCTGAAGCTGTATGTTGGAAAAGGTGAAATGATCGGGTTGATGGTATTCCATGAGAAGATGCATTGTTGCTTTGAATTCTGTTTGATTGAAGCGTGAAAGTTTCGTCTTACGTGAATTATCCAAAGGTATTGGGGTTCAATGCGATTATGGATTCCATGCAATAGCATAGATGGGTTTACAGGCACTTTGTCAAACACTTCACACATGAGATCACTCCATTTCACACTTGCCATCTACCCATCTGACCTCATCTCTCCATCATCCTCCCTTATCGATCGGAAGATTACTCAACGCCCAATTTCAATCTCCATGGATTGCCATCTTAATATTTCCCATTTGGTAACTCACAAACTCGGACTCTCCCTCCAAATGCATTTGCGAAGTTTTTTGACTTGGATTTGCCATCTTAATATTTCCCTTGGCATTTGATCCGATTTTCCCCACGGAGTAAACAAACATGGTTTTCCATCCCAAAATTTCCACTTGGCGGTGCTTGCTCGAATCTCCCCGCGTGGAATTTCTTCCTTGGCTTGCCATCCACAATTCCCACTTGGCATTGCTCTATCTCCTTATTTCCCCAAATTCCCATTTTAAAATTTGGAGGGGCGGGGTTTTTATCATTCCCACGTGAACTTGGCCAATTTTTCCTTGGATTTGCCATCCATTCATTTTGGCATTAGGCTTCTCGGGATTCCCATGATTTCTCCACCTGAGTTTTCCTTCGGCGATTTGAGGATAACATTAAACTCTCGGTCTGCAAACATTTCATTTGTAGCTTGTAAGGTGTGATAATTCGACATAATCCTTTATGCTCGCCAACTTAGTGACTCGTTGAAGATGCTCATATAATTGCAAAGCAAATTGTGCCTCATGAATATTCTGATATGAAACAGTTCCACCTCTATGAGATTCGCTTCCATGAGTTACATCGTAAAACAAGTAAGATCTCGATAGAGAATCTTTGTAATAATTTTCATCGAGTCTCTGGTAACACTCTCACTTTGTCACTTAATCGATTTTCATAAAAATATCTTGAAGGAAAATCCCAAATTTGAGGATGCATTCGATTTGAGCAGAGATAAACAACATTGGACACTTACTTACTTGCTGGAAGTGTTCAAAAGCTTCTACTATCTGCAACATGCCTTTGTGCATCGAATGCTCGGCCGCTTTGAGCGTAGAACTGAAATTCTCTAGGAAAGTGCCGTGAGGAAGTAATTGGCTATACGCAGCAGCTACGGGGTAGAAGTAAACTTATCTCGAGAAAATGAGTGGCCTCAGAGAGAGAGTCGATTGCGGCATACTACCGCGAGGTGATCCCAAGGAACCGTTGGTGTTGATCACGATGTTCTAGTTGCATGCGACCACAGTCGTGATCAGTTGTTGTAAAATCTTGCCGCTGTAGTAGAAGAATGAGATAAAGTTTTAGTTGAGTTGTCTCACCTTTTCATTTTGGAAATTCTCTTCCATGGAAGAAGCTCGACCAAATCTTGAGGCAGCTATTGTCTCCGTCGAGTCATTAAAACTGAATTCATATTCCAACAAGGAAGCATCAATCTCTCCATGTTGAATTAAACCGAGTCGAACTCATCATTTCTCTGCCTCAATGAGCCAACCATCGAAACATCCTCCGCTCCTATCGAGACTCTTTTATGACAAGCCAAAGTTGGACAACCGAACTTACATTTCCTACTCATGAACTCATCTAAGGCTTGTGATCTGAGTTATGACCGAGTTAGGACAAGGCACGAACTCCTTTGATGACTCGTCTCTTTATTCCCGATTTGACACTGTTTTAGCTCGACCGAGCGAGATAAGCTTATCGAACTCCTCGATGGCTCGCATTCTTGGAAAAAATGAGCGATCTCACCTGATGACCAGAAGTGGGTCCCTGGGACCAATGTCGTGATTTGATAGTAATAAGGCCCTGTTTTCCAATTTTTCCATGTGCGTAAAATTGGATAACATTTTTGGCGACCTCTCGGGGATGATTGCCTGCTAAGCATGATTCCAGTAGCCTTAAGTCATCCATTGGGCATGGAGTCTATGTGTTGGAATCCTGAAAGTAGTATGATTTTCTTTGACACATCCAATCTCCTTGAACATTGCCGATATCCTGGACCTCCCTGGAATGCTAAGAATGAAGTATATTGAATCTATTGAATGCTTGACATCCATGGAGCAACTTTGCAAAATTTTGAATGAAGCAAATTTTGAAACTCTTATGGAAACCTTGAACCTTCCTTCTCCTTGACACCTTCCTATGATGAAACAATGTGCGAAACAACACAAAACACAAACAAGGAAAGCAAAACAACAACACACAACAATGTGCATAAGCACTTGGAGGAAAACACCTAATTTAGCTATACGAGGGTGGAATGCTTCTCAAAAACAAGCTTTGAGATGTATCCCATTCACATGAATGGGCAGTTCTTCTCCATTGAGCCTAGATAGATGAAATGAATTTGCCTCTTTGCAACTTGTGATGATGTATGGCCCACTCCAGAGAGCGTCAAACTTGGCATGCTTTCTGGTTTGGCCCTGTCTTCATCCCATTTGAGAACTAAATCTCCCTCTTGAAAATGCCTGTCGGACGCCTTCTTGTCAAAAGATTTCTTAACTTGAGCCTGATGCTGCTCCAAAGTTTTCATAGCCTTGTCTCGTACTTCCTCTAACTCCATGAGTTCAGCAAACCTTATTGTCAGAGGATCACTCTCTATAACTTCAAGTTGATGAGCTAACTCCAAAGAAGGTAACTCCAATGAGAGTGGGAGTTTTGCCTCTCTTCCATATACAAGAACGAAAGGAGAATTTCTGATGGCCCTTTTAGGTGTGATCGATCTGCCCATAAGGCAGTCTTAAGTTGTGTATGCCAAGTCCTCTTGTTAGTCTCCATTGTGCGCTTAATAATCCTTATGAGGTTTTTGTTGCTAGACTCAACCAATCCGTTTCCTTGAGGATAGTAATTGGATGAAGTTTTGAGGTATACCCCATTTTTAACAGCCCATTCACTCAATTTCATACCAAGAAAAGCAGCGCATTATGCGAAATGACGTAAGCGGAACACCGAACCTCGTCATTATACCCTCCAAAAATCTAGAACGCCTTTTCATTGCTCTCTTTTAATGCTACCGCCTCTGTCCATCGAGTAAAATGATACATTGTGGTAAGGACCCACTTATGTCCATCATTTGGATGGAGGATTAATCATTAGATGAAGTCAACCCCATTGAACAAAGGGTTGATCCACTTGAATTGGATGCGATGGAAAGAGCTGACCGACTTACCTTTTGTGAAAAAGGCACATTCTTTACATTTCCTTACCCAAAGATGGGCATCCTTGAATAAATCGCCAATAGTAGCGGCTCGCATGATCTTGGTAGTTGTTGTTCGTGTGGAATAATGTCCTCCAGATAGGCCATTATGAAATTCTTCTAGTATCTTCTTGACATTACGGTCCTATGCGAAGAAGGAGGACGCCGTTCAAATCTTTTCGAAAAGAGAATGCTATCTACCAAAACATATGGGATAGATTGAAGACGGAAAGTTCGTCTTTGGTTTTTATCCATGTTTTCGGGTATGCTCACGAGAAGATGAAATTCTTCATTTTGGATAACGATCGGCTTGATCAACATCCTCATCAGTATTTAGGAGTGTCACGTCCTCATTACTTTTTGATTCCATGTCTGTTTGCAAGTTCTTGACATAAACCCTTACCTCGACAAGTTTAGTGACTTTGATGTGCACGTCATACTCCATTACCTTGTGATCCATCCAAGCACGCTTTTCGTTCATTTCTTTGTTAAAGCAAAAAACTCCTTGACACCTGGATGAGACACCATCAGATGAATCTTGTTGTTGGACAACATGTGCTTGAATTTCTTCAAAGCTCGAATAACCGCAAAGACTTGCTTTTCAATGAATGAGTATTTGAACTCGTAGTCTTTGAGGGATTGACTGAAGAAAGTGATTGGTTGCTCCATCAGGTTGTTGTTTTGTTGGGTGAGGATCCCTGAAATGCTCTCTTGACCTGCAAAAGCATAAAGGATAAAATCTTTGTCAAACCTAGGGTTCACAAGCGTGGGAGCTTGAGAAATGGCTGTTTTGATGGCTTCAAAGCTTTCTCGTCCTTCCTTTGTCCATGAGAATGGCATGTTTTTCTTTAGCATGGTTGTCAGTGGTTTAGCCAATGTCGCGAATTGAGGGATGAATCTCCGCATGAAATTTATGGTTCCCAGAAAACTCTGGAGGCCCTTCTTGTGACTTGGGAGAGATAAGGACATAATTGAATGAATCCTGGCTGGATCGATTGATAATCCTTCTGCTGAAACCACATGCCCCAACAATTTTCCCTCGTGCACTGCGAAAATACATTTCTTGGGGTTAAGTGAAACCCCAAATTCCCTACACCTTTGGAAAACTTTCCTTAGATGCGTGATGTGATCTTCTGCATGCTTAGAGTATATAGTTATATCATCAAGGTAAACTAAAATAATATCGTTGATTAGTCCCTTAAATGCCATGTCCATGGCTCTTTGGAAAGTAGCCCGGCATTGGACAATCCGAATGGCATTTTATTGTAGGCATACGTGCCCCACTTGGTAGTGAAAGCCGTTTTGAATTGGTCGGATTCTTGGACTAGGATTTGATTGTAACTTGAATATCCATCGAGCAAAGAAAATCTTTGAGCTCCTGCCACCGTTTGAAGGATCTGCTCCATCGATGGAAGAGGATAATGGTCTTTTAATGATGCACGATTCAAATCCCTGAAATCTACGCATAACCGGATCTCTCCGTTCTTCTTCCTCACGGGCACCAAATTGGCTACCCATGAGGAATGCTTGATGGGAAAAATTATAGGCCTCGATGAGCTTGGTTAGCTCCTTTCTCATTAGTGGCTCAATTTTGGGATTAATTGGTCTGTTTACTGATTTGAGCAACTGGCTTAGCATTAGGATCCAGTTCGATGGTATGTTGTGCTAGACCTGGATCAAAACCACGCAGATCTTTATAGCTCCATGCAAAGATGTCATGATACTCTTGACAAAGTTTGATGAAAGCTTCTTTCTCTTCAGAAGTACACACTTTTCTGATCTTAAGAAATTTTTCATTTGATACTTCAACTTCCTCAAAATATTCTTCTCTGACCACCATGTTAGGGCTTTGTCTTGTGGCTTGGTCATCTGAATTGAAAATGGATTCCAAAGTGACTAAACCTTTTGGTAACTTGTTGCTTTTCAATTGAATAATTTTCTCACCATATGACTCCTGCAACTTATCTTGATTCTTTGTAGCAAACTCCGCCTCTTCTTGTAGGAAGAGGACAATTTTTTTGTCACTATCAAACACTTGCCAACTACTCACATTATCAGGGACTGCTGGTCGAACCACCATTTTAACAAATTGCTGCCCTTCTTTCATGATATCAACTGGTATGTTGTATTGTGAACCAATTGTAGCAAGCCTATCTGCATCTTGATTTTGATTTCTAGGGATTGCATGGATTCCAAAAGCTTCGAAATCTTCAATCAGGTCCCAGACTCGATTCTTATATGATCTTAAAAGATCATTTTTGGATGCACTACGTCGAAACTTGATGAACAACTAACTCACTATCTCCAAAAATAGTCAGGGCCTTGATTCCCTTCCTTTGGGCTAGCTGAATTCCTTGCACAAGAGCCTCGTATTCAGCAACATTGTTAGTGCAACTGAACTGCAACCGGAAAGATGAGAAGTACTTATCTCCCTCTGGAGAAATTAACATAACACCAGCACCGGATCCATTCTTACTTCTTGAGCCATCGAAGAACAATTGCCATAATCCTTTAGAATCACTTGGTGTTTTGACAAGTTGTGGTATGATCGTATCTTCTTCATGGATACAGTAAGTACCTAATCTGTTTCTTCCAAGACCAGCAAACCAACTTCTTCTTCTGCCAATACATCAGCGTAGGGATCGTACTGATGATCTCTACTTACTTCATCTAGCAAAGTATCAGGGAACTTCTTCAACAAGGGTGGTTGGTTCATGATCGGCATCTTCCTCTTCGGATCGCCGATGGTGTAATTTCCATTTATGGGACTAGCGAGTGTAGGGTTCTACATGATTATGGCAGATTGGTTCTGCCCTTATAGTTACTTTGGTTCCGTATCGAGTCACGAGAATCATATGCGACCAATCGGTGATAGGTAACCGCCCATCTTCTTGGCGGTGAAATCCCGTGATAGGAAGATGGCGAAAGAGGAGGAGATCGATGACCGATATGTCTTGGGTGAATGACAAACTTGGGCATGCATGAATGGTAAGTTGAAGTCCTTTGTGCTTATAGCAGTCTTAACAATTTTGTGCCATCCAGTTGAACAACCCCTCTTCTTAATGGCGCATATTGTATGCCTAGTACATCTGTAATTTGTTTCGGCATGTGAGCTACTGGCACGAGAATCGATCATGCAATTATGTACCGGTGGTCGCCCGATGATCGGGAAATGTAGAATGGCGGTGGTTTGTTTGCCGTAGGAATGATTTTCCCTTAGGTTGACACAAATTTGTAGCATTTGTCACTCCATGGCTTGGTGATCCATTGGTTGTACTAAAAGCTATTGAGAGCTTCTCATGACGAGGTTTCTTTGGGAAGGGATCGAGAGTCGTCCCACATGGTAATGCTCAGATTGGTTTTCTTCATTTGTTCTACTATCTTTGAAGGAATTGCTCCAACTTTGATGACACTTTTTTGGGCATTGGGGTCCTCCTTTGGAAAATGTTTGTTGGGTACCGTGATGCACGGAGAACCATCTTTCCTGTGTGTGTGGCTAGCCGGTGTTTTAGTGATTTCTTTCCCGCATTTTTATCAATTGCCATTTGAAACCCGAGGTTGAGAAGTGGATGCTAGATCAGCTTCGAGAGGTTGAGGCTCCATTGCTCTCTTTTTGGAGCGAGTGTTTGCTTGCCAGCGATGAAGAATCTATATTTAATCCATAAAAATCTTCTTCTTGCCGGTTTAGCAAAGTGGATTCTTGAGTGCTGCGGTTGATCTGCTTTGCTTCTTGCGTAGATGAATTGTTTGTTAACTACGAAGGGCGAGATACACTTTGAACCATAAGGGCTGGCTAAGAACCCCATTGGGACAAAGATTTTGATTGTGAGGTTGAGAGCAAGGATAACACCATTCGTAGTCTTGAACTAGATTATTTTGAGCAGTACTATAGCTCTAGATGAGCTAGCTGCGAGAGGGTTACGAAAGTTCAAGGGCCGACATTTGCAACTTGACTTGTAGTTTGATTTGAGGCTGATTGTTTCCTTGAAAAGGAGGATGGTTAGCAATCTTGCTGATTTTGTGGCTGATACGGACGATTGTATTGAAATTGTTGCCTTTTGAGTGCAACGAGCTCATTTCCAAAATTTTGCAGTAGTGACTTGACTTCAAATAGGTCATTTGAAGGCGGAGGAAGATTGAGATGGTTCTTGGAGTCTCTTTGGAATAGGAGCAATGATAGGTGATGATTCGTAAGATACGGAGAAAAGGGCATTGGTGGTCGTGGAGCTATCTTTCCGGCTGAATCAAAGAATTCTCTGCACTTATGGCAACTAGTAAGCATCGGGAAGTGTAGTCCCTCCCATGGGTGGATCATAACTGCTACATCGCTATTCAAGGCTCGCAAATAGTACAAGAATGCATTATGTGCAGAAGGCTTTACGAGCGCCGGAATCCTATTCCAAGTCTTGTGGAATCGGAAGTTGAAATCACTCATGTATTCTTGGGAAGCTCTCTTTATGGTAGTAAGTTGTTCCAAAAGTGATAGGTGATCACTTTTGTCTTCAAATTGTTTACATAGCTTTTCTCCCAACTCGTCCCAAGTGGTTATAGTGCCAACACCTAACCCGCGAAACCATTGAAGCGCTTTTCCCTTGAAAGAGGTAGCAAGAAGTCTAACTGCAACGTTGTCTTCGGTGATATTATGTCTTGCCTGAGATCTTGGCTACATCAAAGATATGCTCCTTTGGAGTAACGTGAGTTTCCCCGTGTAGAAGGGTAAACTTTTGAGTGCCGCATGCAGGTATCGGGTCACGTTGAGCCAACATAAGAGAGGATTTGCTTGCATTGAAAGGGGAAAAACTTGGTTCCTCGCCATAGCAACGAAAGGTTGATTGTTCTGGGTGGAGAAATCTTAGTAAGGAGGAGTTGAATGACCCCTACTAGGTAAATCTGCATTTGGGGATGTGGAAATGCCTCTTCTTGCTTCTCTTTGGAGGAGACAAGGAAAGTTGATATCTTTGATACTTTCCTTTCTTTGAAGAAGCTCTTGTCTGAATTCTTCGCATAAGTTCTTGCCTTTGAGATTTGGAATCCAGAGATATAGAGTCGCGCAGTACTTTGACTTGTGTAAGTGAGAAGAGAAGTACCAACTCTGTCCCCAGGGTGTGCCAAAAACTGTTGTGTGTGGTCGCACGGTGGCTTAAGATTTCTGTTTGATAATGAGACACCTCGAAAGATGGAACTCTAACTTTTGTGATGTCCCCCAGCGTGCCAAAAGCTATTGTGTGTGTGGTCGCACGGTGGCTTAAGATTTCTGTTTGAATGAGACACCTACGAAAGATGGAACTCTAACTGTGATGTCCCCCCACGGTGGCTTAAGTGTTGATAATGAGAATGCTGTGATGTCCCACCTGTGCCAAAAGCTGTTGTCGCCAAATCACTTGCACCCCGAATGGCCAGGATGTGAATAGGACGTTCGGTGTGATTGGCACACATGGGATCACCTCTCAATTTGTGGGACTTGGGCTCGAGGTGAACCTCAAGAGAAGGCCGGCTTCCTCTTCCTAAACTAAGTGTTGTACTACTCTAGTGTAACAAAAATGATTATCTAGTCCTACGCTAACATTTTCATGGGGTTTTAGGGAAAGAGATTTACAGAAATGAAACTATACTAGGGATGGTGATGCACCGAATAAAGGGTGTCTTCAGATTCGGGAAGGGTTAATTTGAAGAGGGTGTGTGCACCACGCAGTCAACTTCACCTCTGCTGACTTAGAGAGAAGTACAGGATACCACAAACTAAGAGACACGCGTTCCCTTTGTTAAACTTTATCGGATCGAGAAATATACCGTTTCCCGGTGAAGAAGGATGAACTCAAGAAGGGTGAAGCAGACACCACAACTCAAGCTGCATGCAATACTCCACCACTCGATAAGCACAGAACTCGAGAACTGTGATAGAAACTTAAACTTGCACGGTGTACTGCAAGTACGAGAAAGGCACAAAGAAGCATAAAAGGATGAAAGGACCGAGATTAGTCACAAAACACACACTTTTATTGCTTGATAACATGCACAATGCATCATACATCGAGAAGAGGCAATAGTTGCCATTACGGTCTTGAAGAGGAGGCTTGAAAGTTCTCTCAACACACAAGAACAACTTGCGAGAGAGAGGATTCTTGAAAAGTATACACTACTTTGAGATATCTAAGCTGTCGACTTATGCGAGCTATTTGGAACCCTTTGAAATGAGCTTCCAACTTACATTTATAGAAGAATATGTGAGAAAGAAGAGGAAATGGTCATAATTACATTCCTAAAATGAAGGCCCATGATGTATTTATTACAGTTAGTTGAACACACACGAGAAGGTTCCATCATGGGTCATTAATTGCACGATGACCTAGTCTTCTCAATTAATTAAAAGAATATTTAAATAAAATATTTAAATAATAATAATAAATATTATTATTAAAATATTTAAATAAAAATATTAATTTAATTAACATAATGTAGGACCCCCGTTGACCCGTTTGACTTGAAGAGGAGGGGGTCCATGTGGATAGTCTGCACAAATCTCAACTCGGTGAGCTTGAATCCTCTAACTCGGTGTTGCGATTCGATTTTGAACCCCACACTAACTCTTTCCTCGTCTTGGCAATCGGGCTCTTTTGCATTGAGTCCTTGAATGGTGAGCTATCAAACTTGATTCTTATCATTTTCCTAAAATGCATGTAGATCTGTGAACTGGCACTGATGCAAATTAAGACTCGCCTCACGAATGCCCAGCTGCTACGGTCTTGCTTCAAACTCCAAATCGAGCCATTACGAATTACCAAGCCCCTATATGCATTGTGAACATGAAGCTTTAAGCTCGAAATTGAAAGCCTCTACAAATACATTAAACTTGACACACGCATGAGCTTATTCTTTATCTCGACTTGGTACCAATGTTTCCCTGATATGAAAAGTTTGACTCTAAATCATACTTAGTGGATTTGATCCATAATACATTGGTTGTACCCACGAGGTTAAACAATTCAATGAATTTAAATTATTTCACTCTGCATGTTGCGCCATTTAGAAATGATTTTGAGCTATGAAAATTGTTAGGGATCACGTTACGTGGCCCATCGACACTGAATCGATTGATTTCTCTGTGATAGCTCTAGTCTTGACAGATAGAGTTATTTCTTCTTGTTTTGGACCACATATTCACATGCATTCCACGTTCAAACTCCATGAAACAACACCACGAGCTCTTGGATTGATTCGACTGGCTTTGTTTTGCATATCAACCCGAGCACCCGGTTGGCTCAAACTCACTTGAATGTCGTGCTTAACCCAACATTTCTAAAAAGAATGGTTTTACCACAATGTTCACGGTTCTTCCTTATCATATAACACTTGCAGTAAGAATGTTTTAGCTTGGCCATAATAAGCACAATTGTACCTTCAAGCGATGAGAAAATGCCATTATCAACAATAAAGACCTAATGCTGCCATGATGATGACCCAGGCTCATGCCCGTAACATGTCGATAGACACCCTTAAGACTGATTCTTGGACAAAGAGCCCTTCGGTATTTTGGTAGTGCACTCTGCAATCTAGGCTCCAATCAACAATTATGCCACTATTGGGATCTTAGTATGGAATGGGTAGCTGTGAGCTACACAATATACTCATTTTCAGAAACTAAAAGATCCTTTATGTTACTGATTTGCTGACACATAAAATAAGCCCTTGAAAAAAATACGTTGAACAAGGGGCAACCAAAAGGACCTTGGAAAAATGTACAGGTAACAACCATATGAATTCTTCCTTAGTCGTGGATCAAAGCTAATAGAAATAAGCTAGATAAAATTAGCTTGAAACTACAGTATAATCATCCATTGTTAAAAACAAGCTTCTCTGAACCTGGTAAAAGAATATTTTTTTGTCTGATTGGACGTACATAATGGAAGGGTATAAATATTGCCTCTACGCCCACGAGAGTTTCTCAAAGAGACCATTTACAAGTATGAGGATGATGGCATGCAAAGCGGCCGACCGGGTATTTGAGTTGACCTTCACATTTAATTCGTTTTAGGAAAAGAAATCTTTGAGCAATATGAATCGTTTCATTCTACCGTAATAAACCTTCATCTCTGGTTCGGGAAAATTTTATGAAGCCTTGAATGGCGTGACTCAAATCCATCGTACGGCGGTGAATATTTTTTCTGCAGCTGCTTTATTTGATCATTCGAGTTTAAAGAAGCTTCTCTACTATCTTGAATAAGGATGCTGTGTGGTTGATTTCTCGCGACCACCGAATGCTGAGCTGAGATACGAGTTGGGAGACTGCTTTTTTTCTTTAGTCAAAAGAGTTCAAAAGGAAATGCTTTTGGCATGCACTTATCTTTGGCATATGAGCTTGTGATCATTGACATCGTTTTTTCATTGGATGAGAAGCATTCGGTGAAAGAGCAGAATCAATCGGAGCAGGTGAAATGCATGCCGTGTCAAAGTGTACGTGATGCTTGGGGCTGAGGATTAAGTATGTTTCCATGAAATGATCTCTTTCATGTGTTGCGTATTCTGAAATGTGTCTTATGATAGTTGAAGATATTGGTTTCCATGAGAAGGCGTTTTCGTTAAGAGAATGTGTGAGCAGAAACTGAACTGTTTCACATTCATCATGACCCAGTCAATCACCATCTCGCCTCATTAATCCTCCCTTATCGGTGACGGAAGTTTGAAGATTGCCACTCAAAACACTCCAAGCATGCGGTTTGATCAATTTCACGGCCACTAGTTAATCTCATCATGGTTTCCATCTTAATATTTCCCATTTGGCGGTGTTTTCTGAATCTCCCCTTCTGCGGGGTGAACATGATGGATTTGCCATCTTAATATTTCCCTTGGCATTTGATCCAATTTCTCCCATGCGGAGTAGCAACATGGTTTCCCCAAAATTTCCCTGGCGGTTTGCTCCGAATCACTTGGCGTGGAATTTTCCAATTCACGGAATCTTGACCTTGGCCATCCTCAAAATTTCCACTTGGCATTGCTCGCCTTATCCAAATCCCATCGATCGGGATTGGAGTGCGAATTTTTCTTTCATTTGCCATATCCATTTTTTGAAAACCCACTCTCCACTTTTCCACAAGGCATTGGCGTAAGGATCTTCCCATGAATTTTCTCTGCCTTGAGTTTTCCTTCAACATGATTTGAGGATAACATTAAACTCTCGGTCTGCATTTGCAAACATTTCATTGTAGCTTGTAAGGTGTGATAATTCGACAGAATCCTTTATGCTCGCCAACTTAGTGACTCGTTGAAGATGCTCATATAATTGCAAAGCAAATTGTGCCTCATGAATATTACGATGATATGAAAGCAGTTCCACCTCTATGAGATTCGCTTCCATGAGTTACATCGTAAAACAAGTAAGATCTCGATAGAGAATCTTTGTAATAATTTTCATCGAGGTCTCCGGTAACACTCTCACTTTGTCACTTAATCGATTTTCATAAAAATATCTTGAAGGAAAATCCCGAATTTGAGGATGCATTCGATCTTTGATAGATAACAACATTGGACAACTTACTTGCTCAAAAGAGCTCTTATATCTTTGCAACATGCTTTGTGCATCGAATGCTCGGCCGCTTTGAGCGTAGAACTGAAATTCTCTAGGAAAGTGCCGTGAGGAAGTAATTGGCTATCTGCAGCAGCTACGGGGAGAAGTAAACTTATCTCGAGAAAATGAGTGGCCTCAGAGAGAGTCGATTGGCGGCATTTGCCATGGGGTGATCCCGAGGAACCGTTGGTGTTGATCACGATGTTACAGTTTGCATGCGACCACGGTCGTGATCGATTGTTGTAAAATCTGCATTTGTAGTAGAAGACGAGATAAAGTTTTAGTTGAGTTGTCTCGCCTTTTCATTTTGGAAATTCTCTTCCATGGAAGAAGCTCGACCAAATCTTGAGGCAGCTATTGTCTCCGTCGAGTCATTAAAACTGAATTCATATTCCAACAAGGAAGCATCAATCTCTCCATGTTGAATTAAACCGAGTCGAACTCATCATTTCTCTGCCTCAATGAGCCAACCATCGAAACATCCTCCGCTCCTATCGAGACTCTTTTATGACAAGCCAAACTTGGTTACTGAACTTACATTTCCTACTCATGAACTCGTCTAAGGCTTGTGATCGAGTTATGACCGAGTTAGGACAAGGCACGAACTCCACGATGACTCGTCTCTTTATTCCGATTTGACACTATTTTAGCTCGCCGAGCGAGATAAGCTTATCGAACTCCTCGATGGCTCGCATTCTTGGAAAAAATGAGCGATCTCACTGATGACGAGAAGTGGGTCACAGGACCAATGTCGTGATTTGATAGTAATAAGGCCAATGAATTTAAATTTTGTCCATTTCAACTTATAATGTTTATTTTTAAAATAGGATTTGTAAAATAAATATTTAAATGATGAGAATACTATTATAAATGAATATATTTTACAAACCAAACATCCATGAAAAGAACGATTCAAAAATTGATAATAATAAATAATATCTTAGAGTAACTATATTTTACAAACTCAACTTCACAAAAATACACATTCAAAAAACAAATAATAGTTAGTTCCCTTGAATTATCAAGTTTATTGTGATAAAATTAGATGACAACATTTTATTTTTCAATTAACATAAAATCATAAAATTGCAATTATAAATGTCTATGGAAAATATTAATATCAAAAATAAATTGTATTTAAGTATTGTCATAACAACGAATATAAATTTGTATTTGATTAAAGGAGATTCTATTAGTAACGGCAAAGTATGGAACTATCCTCTTCCCTAACCCTAGGGGCATGGTCCCATGGAAGGGGGCTCCTTAAATATCTCAGCGGGTGCTGCTGAGAAAATTTAGGAGCATCTTAGCAGTTTTAAGGTCCCATGATTTTTTATTAGTTTCCTCAACAATACCCGCTGAGATATTATAGGATCCCATTGGATATTTATGGTTATTTGTAGGAAAATAAAATCATATTTCTCTCTAAAATCACCAAAAAATAATGGTGGGAATGCATATTAGATTCTATCAACCCTAAACTGTAGGGGAACTCCCGCCCCCCTCTCCAACCACCTCTTAAGTTTAGGGGGCTAAAAAAGTGGAGCTCCTATTTTTAGGCCTAGATTCTATTATTTCGTAGCTGGCTTTAAAAATAAGCATGGGACCTTCTGCTGCAAGAAAATAGGAGCCCAAGCCCTCTATGGGACCATGCCCTAAGGTCCGTAGCGTGTTGGATGGCCATGCTCGAAGGATTACAAATGGGAACAAAAGCTCGAGCTTTGTCACAAGGGCTCTACGTGTGATGGATTCACTGGTAGCTTGTTGATGTTGTGGGTTACGGTGAATTCCCTACTTCAAGACCTGATCACAACAAGAGGAAGGAACTTGCAAGTTCTTTTGTCCGCTCTCCTATGTTGCATATGATGTTTTTGCTCACGTTTCCACACTCTATTTGGTATTACTCTATCTCTTCAACTCCACCGACTTGATAATGGGTAGATCTGAAATGTATTCTTACCCAAATACTTCCTTCGGCCTCACTTTCTTGGGTAAACTGCTTTTGGATGATTATCCTCTCATCTCCTATGGGATAAATCGGGATTCCATGATTTTCTTGACTGGTACTCTTAGGGGTGGAGCCGAGGAATGCTGCCAAGCACCTTTCAAGGATGCAATTTTTAAAAGCACCTCTACCTCAAAGATGCCTCCAACTCCTCCTCCACTTGCTTACATCGTTAAGAAAGTTGTTGAATGCCCTACACTGGAGATCAACGATGAAGAGTATCTAAACTATTACAAAGCCTAAAATCCAAGACATTGATCCGTAGGTTTAATGGTGTTTGGACATCCTCTAATGCTTTGATTCATTGGATTCATACCTTGTGGACTAAAAATTGCAGATATGTCCTTTGTGTCATAGGATTCTTCATAATCTACTTCAATGAATTAGAGGACTATCAGAGGGTTATTGAAGAGGGTTGATGGTTCTAGG